>JAZHYW010067329.1:0-13561 GCA_037355805.1 Ixodes ricinus | reverse complement strand
GTTTCTGCAGACGTGGGTCTGTGGGCTGGGCATGAAAAACAAATTGGCATCAAAACCAGTCTATTTTCGCATTGTCTAGCAATGAAAGGCGACTTTAGCAATCTCTATTAAGTGGTCAATCAGATACTGACTTCATTTTAGAAGTTCCCAAAGAGCAGATGAGTAATCTGACAAAAATATTTACAGCCCCACGCCCATAAAGACCTTTCTTTGGCCAGTGATGATATTTTGCACCACTCAAAAACATCATACATGGAAAAATAATTTTGTAAACATATTGCTCCGGTGAACTAACAAATGAAACAAGCAGATATAGGCCATGTTCCAAAATTCTACTAGAGTAAAGCTTCTGTACGCTGACGTTTGAAAACCTACTTGCGTCCAGTGTCACTCTATCTTCGGCAGTCACGAGCCATAACCCACCGAATAACTTGGGTTGAATTGAATAAGGTTTGGAACACCGCCACAGAGTGCCTCAAAGGGTCTCGCTTTCCCGAATGTTCACGCAGGCTCTGGCTCTGATGATGACAATGATAATGCTAGGGGCAGGTATACGCTGCGTTGTTCTAACAGCGCACTAGCGGTGCTTTTGTGCAAGTACTCAAAGCAGAGAGCAAGACAGCTTAATGCACCACTCACAATCTAGACATTTTAAGGCCTTATCAAACACACAACATGCTAACCATGTATCTGCAAAGAGTACATGGTCCGTTTGCGAAAAAAATCGGTGGTTTTAATTTTTAGCGTATGTTGCGATCAGCGAGGTTTTTACGCTTGATTGCGTGATCGATGTCTGCAGGAACACCAAGCGCTACAGGCAGCCTTCTCACCACCTTCGGCTTAGTATAGAATGAGGCTTTTGAGGAAGATTTGCATACTTTTTCAGTCGGTCTCCGCGTTTGATGTCAGCAGCTTTATGCTGCTTTTTTTCAAGTAACACAATGTGGCTGTCAATGGCCCCCCTTCACGTTTAGGAATCAGAGGAATGGAATGGTGAGTTAAGCCATCTCCAGGAGCGGGATTGGGCTCAGTGTCTCCATTCCGAGGAGTTGAAAGGAACCTCGCGCCTCACCTCACAGGGGTTGCTGCAGCGCACATGACGCGAGCCTTGTCGGTCGACAATCTCTGTCTTGCCCAGCGAACACTGGAGCGTGGGCGCAGTTGGACGCTTGGGCACGGACGGTGGTCGGTGCAACGGATGGCACCGCTGCAGCACCAGCGGGGTGGCATCCGCACCGGAGGGAACTTCGAACGTGGTCCAACTTTCCACGGATGACTCGTCCGAATCCGGCTGTCCTTCGTCGGGGTTTCCGTACCTTCAGGTAGAAGCACGCTACAGGTCGGTTAATTCGTTAGTTCGATTCTATCGGGGCCTTCGGGCAGCTCAAGAGCACCGGTAAATTCAATCAGGCCACGATCGTTCAAAGCTAAAGGTAATTTCGAGATCGTTTTTTATGGTGCAAATTTGGCACCCTGAGCATCCAAGAAAACTCTAAATTTAAAATTGTGTGCCACCGTTTCCAATTAAAAACACAAACAAACATGGCCCGGAACGTAAAGTTTAGTTGCAGTTGTAATTTTAAAAGAATGTTACGCATGATTGCAATTTTGGGTTTACAGGATGTTTAGGACACAAATTGAGCTTCGCATCATAAAAAGCCAATCTCAATACACAGCTTGGTGGCCCTTTAATAAATAAATTAATGCGTTAATGAACTAGGCCTCCATTTATTTATAAAAATATGTAAATAAATAAAGGGCAATTAATAAATGTGAATGATTATAAATATACCTAAATTAATCGACTAATTAACATATTTATTCGTAGCACGCATGTGGCTTAACCTTTGGGTATAAGTGCATATTAATTACTTCATTGTTCAATTCATTCCATATAATCCAGAAACACTGCAAGGTAGAAAGTAGAAAAAAAAAATTTAGCATATGATCCGTCATAGCAATTGATATGTACCGTATTTACACACCTGTATGACGACCCATTTTAAAATTTTTGAAAATTTGAGCTGGAGGGGTAGATTTATAATCAGAACCAAAGCATCTCACCGCCGACAAAGACAAAAAATCGCAATATTAAGAACACCTCAGCTTGTTACGAGTTCAGCTGCCTGTACCTATAGCATATTGCCATTCTGTGCACCTTCGTTTTACAAGTTCTATTTTTTTTAATGTGAAAGCATTGAATCTGCGTGCATCATTAGAGAGCTGACGCCGGTAAAGCCAATGAAAACGCAACTAAATTCCCAAGTTGGCCGGGCATTGCCTGTAGCAGCGAAATGGCACCTAAATTCCCATTGGCTGCAACAAAATTTCCCAGGAAGGTTCCTGTAAACAAAAAAGTAAATTAATGGCTTTGGAAAGAAAATTTCGTACATTTTGGTCTGGGTGGGAATCGTAACCCGGGTCTCCGGGGTGCAGAGACAAGCCTGTTTCCCCAACGCCACGGCTGCTCCCTGGTTCCGGCTGACTAAAGCTGTGCCTATATTCCGTGTCACTAGTTGCATGCAGTACAGGCAAAGGCAACGCCCGGGCGAGGGGAGAAAGGAAAAGCACTAGGAGGGCTGGGGAGGAAGAGGAAACCTCCTTTCCTCTGTAACGTTTCTCCCCTCGCCCTCCAAAGTCGTCCTCTCTAATCCCTTGTTCCTAGTGCTCGCCCTTTCTCTCTTGGCCTGGTGTTTCCTTCGCCTGCACTGCACACAACTAGTGACACGGAGTATAGTGTGTGCATCATGATTTTGCATTCCCACACGTAAGCAGTCTTAAATGTCTCTGCCGAGTTTTTAATGTGTGCAAACGAGTATTATTATTATTATGGCGACTGCGATTCGCAAATCAGCCCAAATGCAACGCGGCGAACGGCGCACAATACACTGTATGTGCAGCTAACAAAATCCCCTGGCAAAAAAAAAAAAAATTTTTTTTTGAGCAGGCGGTATAATATGGAATTAGGAGACTACCTAATTAATATTTTGCTATTAATGAAAAATGCTTAATTGTTTGAAACCAAAACACGAACACGAAAGCTCATGGCTGGAAGTCACGTAGCCACACCTGACCGCATTTGTTTTTTTTCCACTTCTCTGGCATGTGATGTAGGCGACAACAATGACAAAGTTGCGTGTATCGTTTGTCATGCGATTGTTTCACACTTGTATTCCTTCTGCTCAATATTCTGCACTTAAAAATTGATTGATCATGAACGACAGTTCCGAAGTAGTAGCCCCACGTCCATTGCAACGTTGGTCCATCATGCACCGCCATCGCGTCGGTCCAGCCCACGGTGCATCGCCATATTGAGAATGACATGTACATGTGCCTCCTGTGATGTGTGCAACATTTTTTTTCAATCAGCGTATTTCCAGCTTTTTGGAGGCCGCAAAAATGGGTTTCATATTCTTTTCTATTTTTAATATTGAATGTGTGTCTTAGATGACCCGCGACTTCTAATATATTTGGTACACGTAGTTTGAACGCCACGTGACTATAAAAAAGAGAGTGAATGCGACTGAAACCGGCCAATTCTCGACTGGCTATTTTTGGGCGGAGAGAAAATGAATTTTGAGCGCAAATTGTGTTCTGGGCAGCTGGGCTCTTATAGGTCATTTTCAAATAAAAACCTCGGCAAGCATAAGTACCTTGTCAATGTCCCTCTTATGTAAGAGCCACGCCAGAACGATCGAACAGCCACTAGAACAGCCTCTCTCCCCGCAGCTTGTTTTAATGCGAAAGCATTAACTGTCTCATGGAGCGAAAGAGCCAGCTCTTTTACGCCGCTTCGATCCCATTGGCTAGCGCGCGTCCACAGCCAACGGCACCTTTACATCGCTGCGATCCCATTGGCTAGCCCGCGACAACCAGGCAACCATTCGCTGGACACGCAGCGCCATGGGGTGGCCGATCGTTGAAACTGATGGTGTGCGTCAGTTTCAACGACAGGCCACCTCATGGCGCTGCGTGTCCGTCACCGCCAGTCAGCGCGCCAACAGCGAAAGTTGAAACCCTGTCTTGTCTGTTTGTCTTCAATGTCCCTCTTTCCTTATCGTAAATTAGCAATCAACACACTCAACCATCTACAGCAAGGTTGATGTACATGCTTTCGCATTCACAACTCATAAGAAGTGCTTAGGTGTACCTCAGTCTTTTTCGCACAATACACAATCGCACATTGTTTGAGTGTCGAGATTGTGTAACCGTACTGGAGTGACAACTATGTTTCTTAGTATTGACATGCGTGGTCTGGGCAGTTTCGACTTTCAGTACTCGTTAACAGTTATTCTTCATCCGAAAGCAATTAACAACTGCGCTGCTGGACACAAGCTAGACCCGTCGGAGAAAGCGGTCTGCCAGTGACGTCGTCTGCAATGGCACAGGATCTTTTAACTGTGACAACAAACAAAGAGGCTTCCACAGGCCAAAATCTGAATACGTCTGGATGCTTTCTGGAGTTAGAGGTCAAGCTTGCAACGTACATCACAGAAGTGCCTGATCGATTCCTACCCATGACGTGCGGTGCAATCACTGAGCTAGCACGAAAGATGCGGCTGATGCGGTCGTTTGCAAAGTGCAAGATTCTGTTGGGCAACGCCGACAACATGTTTTGAGAACGTAGCAGTGATAGCGATGGGAACGACAGCACAAGTACAGGCGAAAGACAGAGTAAGAACAACAGGGACGAGTCAGATGTCTCAACTCCATCGCGAGCTTTCTAACTTGGATAACACTTTGGCGCCTCGTGCGCCCCGCATGTGCATGTGCAACTAAAGCACCTCGGATGGCGTTGAGCACACGCTGGAGGCCAGGTGTTCGAAAGAGGCACTCTGCCATTCTCCCATGTTCGTTGTAAAAGTGTGCACCTAAACTATAATATTTTATTTTGTTTCGCTGACATGCAGTGTGGGGGACGACTTACAATCGAGTCAGCTTACAATTGTCTAGATATGGTATACCTTTTTAGTAATTTAAGAGGACTCGAGGAAACCGTATTTCAAGTTTCTTTTATATTACAAAACATTTTTTTTAAAGCGATAATCTTTATGGGCCGACACTTTGCAGAGATTTTGTCTTCAAAGGTTGTCGTCGGTGTGCTGCGCAAAGAATGGAAAAACTTTTTCTTTTCCTTCTTAGCGCGAGGAGAGAGAGTCGAAACCTCTCATCGGCCGTGCCGCGTGAGGAAAGCGAAGAAGGCAGCCCCGGCGTCCCGCCAAGAGTGGCACGACAAAAGGAGATTCTTTGTGTCGTCTGCTTGAAAGACATGTTTTCAAACATTACCGTACTTGCATTATGCGAAATCCCACTTTGGCAGTATCCAGTTGCTACGCGTAATGTTGGATGGTTTTAGAAACTTCCACCGCGTTTACCGAACTCACGGATCACCGAGCACTGGTGGCGGTCGCCAGTGGCATCCACGACGCCAACCAAGACGGTTAGGAGGATGTTGCACCTCCGTCCTCAGGTGACGTCACGGCGCCATTCCACTCGCATTGCGCGACCGTGCTACAGCTATCGTTTTCGTTTTTGCACGTTGTGAGTAAAAAATACAGCTTGTTTTAATTCCTCTTTTCCGAACCGACACCTTCACACAACACCGCTTTACGATGCCTTACATCAGCTGTTATGTTCGCAACTGATCCTAACAACATGTATTGAAAAGAAAAACAAGGATCTCATTGTTGGTCTCTTCTGCAAAGTAGAGCGGCCGCAAGAAAGAAATCTCTAATCCTTTCCCCGCGTCACAGGGTGAATAAATAACCAAGCAATCACTCACTGGTCACTCCTCGGCAGAAGCTGAGGCAGATTTCTTGCGTCTTGAAGCGGTTCCGGTTGCCGCCGCAACCAGTGTACACGAAGGGCAAGCAGATGCACGCTCTTGGCGTCATAGAACCACCGTGGGTGCATCTGGTCACAGGTGCCAGGGTCCGCCATCTTCTGGCACACTGCCAAAGGAAAAGCATAATAAAGAACCAAAACCCCAAAGGCACTTCTCTTTTTGTAAATCTGAAATCTGAGAGGGCAGCTTTGGATGAAAACAAAACCAAAATCTTTAGTGGCACGAAATATTATCCAGTCGAATTATTACGTCAAAGTGAAGCCACATACTCCACTAAAACTGATTTTATAAGATGCGACCAGCTGCTCTTTAGCGGGCTGACGAGCAGGTTAGCTTTTAGTCAAGGAACACTGGCGCAGTACCCCTGTGACGTCACGTCACGGTGGAGCTGCGGTTGATTGGTTGCACCACGTACCGCAGCACCACGGTGACGTCACGTCGCCCGGCCGTACAGCTGATGATCAGTGTTGCCATCCCTCTGGCAGATACTTTCGGTTTTGCAGTAGATGCCCGAAACCAAAATCTGAGCCACAATATATATCACTACAATGCACTATTGAAAAAAAAAAATTTATTCCTTGTAATTCAGGGATGCTACCTTAGCTGAAAACAGTCGTAATCCCAAATTAAAAAAATATTGACTGGAGTTGCCCGGTAAGGCCGGTTCACAGACTTGCGTTTGCTTACGGTTGAGTTCTTCAGTTCTCTTATAACGAGAAATATTTTGCAGTATTTGCGAGATCAAATGTATGTACTATCTACGAGGATGTTAATAACATCGTCGAAAGTTTCTCAGAGCCAAGAAAGAAAGCATATTGCGTGAATAGGAAATTACATGAAAATGACGAGCGTTTCGTGGCTACCGACAGATGGCACCAGTGAGTTGCAAGAAATCCCAAGACACTCATTGCAAGCAGTCGCAATGAACCAGCCTCCACCTCGGCCATCAGGCTAAAGTAGAGGCTATGTTTGTATACGGTTCAGAGGCAGACTTAGCATTTTGTTGCTCTAGACAGCCTTTAACAAAGCCGACGGCCACACCCCATGGTCAGTGACCATGAGGAGCGGAGTTGGGGGAGAAGTAGCTAAGTTTGGACTTAATATTTTCAAAAAATACCTAGATTTAGAGCTAGAATTTCCAAAGTAGTTAAATTCTGGAACTAGATTTAATCTTAATAAAGAGACAATTAATCTGGGGCAGCTCTGCAAGTACCGCTGCCATGGGCAGCTGCCTATCGGTAGGTCTGCACCTGGTTCCAAAGCAATGCAGACATGATGTACTTTCAGAGAAATGAACAGATCTGTATACTATATTAACAGCATTTCTACACGTCCACTACACCTCACCAAAAGCATTAACAATATTCTGGGCCAAAGTCATAAGAACTGACGTGTTTATTGCACTTTGTTCTGGTCATAGCATATTTCAGTCTACGTAATAACGCATAGTTTCAGACAGTAATACGCTAGAGCCTCATTAATTCAAGCTCCACGGAAGCCCACAAATTTTGTTACCGAGTTACCAAAGTTTAAATTATCAGAAATGCATCTAAATATGATGCAAGATAAAATTATACTTTGCTACATGACATGGCTACAGATACAAAGCAGATATCTGATGATTTCCTCACATAGGCCTACTAACCATAAGCAGGTATATGCCACACATGAAGCACTGGTGAAATGTATGACATAAATTTATTCACGAACAAAAATGTTGTTTATTGTGGACTATTTAGACAGTACATGACACCTCAAAACAAAATTAAGTTTGTTCATCAAGCAAAAAAGTTGTCTATTGTGGACAACGTCTTTGTGGCATGGACCTATGCCAGCCCGCCACGTCCAGCGTCATGTAAAGTGCTATGATACCGGCCGCGCGGCGCCGTTTTCATCGCTCATGTGCGCCCTGCCTTTAGCCCGTAGACGCCTTCTTGCCGAGCATCGGCGCACTGCGGAGAAGCAAAACCCGATGAGCGAGCTCTGCGGGTGTTGCTTCTCCGCAGTGCAGCAGTGCTCAGAAGAAAGCGCGCTCAACAGGGCCGCATAGAACAAGAAGCACAACACGAAAATGCCGTTAGATTTAAGCAGTTTATAAATACATAAAAAACATAGCAGAGACAACCAAAACCTTCAGGTTTGTTTGGAATTAACTAGAAGTACCAAATATTCGAGTTCGAATTATCTTGAGACTACCGTATGATATAAAAACTGACGTAGCAATTAACAACAAAAAATATGAATCTGTTAATCTGTTGTGATCCAGAAGAAATAGGACACTTTGAATTTGTTCGTTCTCTAGTTTGCATATGTATGATTGAGTAAATGGCTCCCAAACAGGGCTTATAAATTGGCCCTTCTCATTTTGGCATTGAGCATCATAGCCTGAAATTTTAGTAACCATATACTAGCTACTTGCCACTCCTTATTAGGCAAGCAATAACAATGGTTATGTAAAAAGTGCTCTTTGATTGCTTAAAGCCTTAACCCATTCACCACCGTGACAAGTTGGCTGTCTATGAGAAGCGTATTCTCAAGCAAATAGACTATGAGCTCATGCTCGTCGCCTTTGAAAAAGCTTGTCTAGATATGCAGTATAACTTGTTGACTAGCTTCCAGGGAACACTCTCTAGATGCACACCTCAGAAAGAATTAAGAATGTGAAATCTGGCCCTGAGGCAAGTTGCTTTCATACCCTCATTAAAAGTGTCCTTTTATACCTGTTGATAGCCACATGGACACAAAACTACTCCATGAAAAATTAACTATTCTGCTCTCTGATAAATTCCCTGTCACAAATGGTTGAGAATCAGCAAGGACTCGACGCCAGGAAGTCAGGCCATGTTAGTTGTGGCTCAAAAATTCTCTTGTGCTATACTTCATGCATTCGGAATATTAGTAAATCACAGCTTAGTCGAAAAGCACCACCACCGTAAGAAGTGCAGGAACATGGAAAAAAATTAGTTTGCAAAGAAAGTGCATGACAACCCTCAAATATGAAGGGAAGGTCTGCTATTGATAGAAGTTGTTTTTTCTAATTTTGTTGGTCTGTGCTTTACAAAAAATTATACTTTAGAATCTCCGTCTTTATTTAAACCTGTCCCTCGTAGCCCAGGAAGTATGGTCAACCTAATGCTCTGGACTACGTTCAGGCATTTATAAACTATTTCCCACTTAAGGAGTGATATCTTAAAAGCCAAATATGTATATACCATTTTCACTCTCAAAAAATACTACTACCTGAAGAGTGCTGAGAACATTTTTATTGTAATAAGGCAGTTTGAAGAGTTCAAACCCACGCGAATGTGTGTATATTTTACGAAAATGGTTTGCAGTTGAGTACGGCCTGATTGGTCAAGAAATAAAAAATAACAATTGTGTTGTATGCATGTTTATACAGTCGGAAAGGGCGTTGGTGGCTTGGCTGCAGATGAGAGGTTTGGCCAGTGCAGCCGCAACTGCTAGCCTGGGGCCTTTAGCTGTGCACCACGCAGAACAGGGTGATACGTGACCACACGCCAGTACAATGCTCATCCAGACCAGGCAAGGCTGGGGGATCGGCAGCGCGAGGCCACCGCTACACGTGCTGTGGTCTCGCCAACCCATTCGGCCACCGATCCCCCTCGACAAAAATCTGACACGTTGACCTTTGCAAGCAAACAATTTTGTCTACTTTAAGATCTGATATTGAAGCTTAGCCTTCAATTTACAGGAGTGAGTGCGCTTGCATCTAGAACAAGTCAGAGATGGGCCAACGAGGGTTTTACGCATGCAAATGCTTTGGCTCGTTACAATGAAAAGAGGTGATTGACACATCTATCCGAACCTTGCTGTACTCTTCTGCTTCGTGCACACTTTAAACATGGGATACATAGGAGTAAATTTCTATTGCATCAGAAAATAATACCATTGTGTTCACACCAACACACTGGGCAATGTTCAATTAGTTTCTAGATCTATCCTGCAAAACCAGATCTGCGGAAAAATGTGCGCATAATTTGAAAGGAGTGTGCTCTTCCTCTGCTCGCACCGGTACAACGTCGAAAGAGACGCCGCAGAAGACCTGTCTGCAGAAACGTTCCTCCGATGGCGCTCCTTCCAGGCTTCTCAACAAAGTTGAAGCAACCGAAAATCATTTATTGCTTCCAGCAGAAGCTTATTCTCTTTTCACTGACTATTAGAAGATGCCAAAAATTAATTTGTCACTAATGAGGAAGAACTGCAGCAGTCACCTTGTCAATTCAGTCATATTTTTATGTCGCTCTTTCTAGGTGCAAACCGTACTAGGAACGCCGCAGATGCGACTGCTCACCGCCCAAAACTATCTTGGCCAGGATGAGCGTTTATGCAGCAAAATTTATTGCAAAAAGCCAAATCTGTTATAGGATCTTTATTTAATAGTAATTCGGCCTTAAACTAAAGCCGTTTGAGTAGAAGGTCAGTTTGGGCAGCGTAGTGTGACTACAAAGAAAAAGCTTTTCAATGCTATCCATTCATGTTTGTTTGCTTTTGTAGGCAATGTTACATTACATTGTAGGCAATTAGACATTACAAAGAATGTCTACTCACTCCCACATAATTCCAGCAAGGTTCAGAGAGCATTAAAGGGACACTGAAGACAACTAGGAGATTTCTTCCAAAGGCAGGATTATTCGCTTCCTTAGAGGGCTCAATATACTATACTAAACTGCTTCTAGAATTACCAGGCTGCAGAACGAGATAGTGCATGCAGAAACAACCACAACACTCGGAATGTCTACCAACTCGGCGGTGGAGACGTTACTACTCCTTTCTTTATATCTCGGGCTTTTAGCGGCTTCAAAGCAAACATCTTTTCCTGCCGCTCTTGCAGTGGGTTCACATAGCATTGTTTAATTGACTCATGGAGGTTGCTCACATCGACGGGAACTCGAATCAGCGTTATCCGTGAAGTTAAACCTCCCGAATTGCTCGGTGTCCCTCTAACGTCGAGGGGTTAGTGTTACCTTTCTGAGGTTTACCGGGCCGGGGAGGTCGGACAGGCATGTCAACTAGCAACGGGAGAAAAGGGCAGAGGGTTAGCACGTGGCGGCAAACGTCGGTTCACCCAGAGTAGACACGGGGCCACGCAGTTGCTACCACCTGCGAGCAGAAGAACTGATTTCGGTAGAGAAGAGTGAAAATACAGAGCATGCAAAGCAACACTGGTACAGCAGGGATTGGCCTAATAGACGTTCGTTCTGAGCTCCTTTCGTATCCCCGTATAAATTCTGTTATGGTGCCTGGAAGGCATCTTCGACTGGTGCGTTTACTGCGTCCTAGTCTCCCCATTTCCGCCCGACGACGTCACGCGAATGTTGTCGCCGGCCACAATCTTAGCGGTAGTGGATATGGCAGATGCTGATTCTGCTACAGGGTGCTCTTCAGCTTGCCACTCCATAGAATCTTCGGCAGTCAGAAGTTGGAACGCCATGACGACGGCGACGCTCGTATTTTTCTTTGCATTTTGCGGAACTCGTACGCCCAACAGCCAGGATCGCGACATTTGACAGCGTGACACTCTGGTGTTCGTGACATTGTTTGTTGCCACTCAGGGACTACTTTGGATGCAAGGGTGGAGTAGTACGCTAAACACACCAGTCAAAGATGCGTCTCATGCGCAAATATTCAATTCATTCATCATCTGTTTTTGCGAAAATGCATTTTGTGACATAGGTACGAGGCCAAGCGGAAGAAACGTTTTAGGGCACGCAGAGCCTTCTCAAGAAGGAATCAGCGCTCTGCCGGAGAGCCGTAGATCCGTGAAGGGCCTGCCCACTCACCTGGGCCGACCTTCCTCATGCAGCGCCGCTCGCAGAGCACCTTGGACTCGAAGCGGTTGTCGTTGCCCTCGCAGCCGCCGTAGTTGAAGGCCCTGCACTGCGTTGATGCTCGTGTCGTAGGAACCACATCTCGAAGAGGCCGTAGCACGGGCCGGGCTGCTTGGGCTGGGCACAGGCATCTGCGCGGGAACGGGCGCTTTGAGCCCCGTCAAGCGTACGGCGCACCACATCCATGATTCTCCATTTTACTGACACAGCCCAGTGCCTGGCGCCAAGACTTAAGGCGCACTCCACACTGCCAACACATCGTGCAAAAGACAGACTGCAGACACCAGCTGAGGCGTGTTTCTTGATTGTATGACGGTCACATTAATGATACAAAAAAACTGTGTGCAGACATATTTGAAGAATACATGAAACAAACATGCTTTTAACATGTTTGTTTCATGTCGCTGGTCTCGTTTGCTTACAAGTTTGTTTCATGTCACTGGCACTCCTCATACAATGTATGAGCAGTGCCAGTGATCAGCGGCCTTACTGACTTAAGTAGGTAGTTTCGACATGTCTGGACATTCCACCACACTCCGCTCAGCATCAGCTGCTCTATGCGACGTTGTCGAGGCTAGTATAGCTTCCGCAGCACACAATAGCTGCTAAAGCTACTTGTGGCAGTCCCCGACTCTAATATGGCAGGACACGCTTTGCATTACGCGGGGTAAACTTTTTGCGTCCGTATTTACTCGCATAATGAACGGACCTTTTATCCCGCAAAAATCGACGTAACTTCTTATCTCTTTGCGCGCGGCGCGGAGACTCCAAAGCCAAACTGCGAGGCGCAAAAAAAAAAATGCCCCTCTCCATGTTTTTTTTTTCTTGCTTCTGTGTTTGTTTGTTCCCCCCCCCCCCTTTTCGCAAGTTGTTTTGTTTGCCCACGCTGCCCATGCTTTCGCGACCTCGCTGCACCAGGGTAGAAAAGTGCGTTCATTTCGAGGGCTTCTCGCTTCTCTTTCCAAAGTGCGAGGAGGAGGCGAGGGCAGGATGCCTTCATTATGTGCGCTTTGCTTGGGCGAGGGCCTCTCTGCTTTTCTTTCTTATCTCCTTGTGCGCGGCGCGCGACCCTGGAACCAAACTGCGTCGTGCGAAAAAAGAAAAGAGCTCCTCTTTATGCTTTTTTCTTTTCTCTTAACTCCGTGGATTTTTTTTTTCCGTCTTTCGCAAGCTGTTTCGCTTTGCTTAGGCGAGTTCTTCACCGCTTCTCTTTCCTATCTTCTTGCGCGGCTCGCGACCGAGACCGACCTGCGCTGTGCAAAAAAAAGAAAAAAAAAAGCTCCTTTGTTTTGTTTTTTTCTTTTCTCTTGGTTCCGTGGATTTTTTTTTTTTTGCCGCCTTTCGCAATCTGTTTTGTTTCGCTTTGCTTAGGCGAAGGCTTCTCCGCTTCTCTTTCTTAACTCCTTGCGCGCGGCGCGCAACCCAAAATCCAAACTGCGCTGTGCAAAAAAAAAAAAAATCTCTTATGCTTTTTTTTTTGCTTCCGTTGGATCTGTTTTATTTTTTTAATGCCTTTCACAAGGCGTTTTGTTCGCTCACGCTGCACATGCATTCGTGACTTCGCTGCACCAGGATAGAAAAGTGCGTTCATTTCGCGCGCGTGGAGGGAGGGGGTCAAAATTTTGACGTCCGAGTTGGGGGTGCGTTTATTACGCGAGGGAAAAAAAAGTCGAAATTTTGAGAGCCGACTTGGGGGTGCGTTCATTACGCGAGTGCGTTCATTGTGCGAGTAAATACGTTGCTATCGCGGTAAAAGTTGATGCCGGTGGTAGAATTTTCGTGGCGGCCTTCTGGCTGTCGTGAAAATTCGGATAGCTGGGAAAACCAAGCTGTGACCGTGTCAAAAAAAAAAAAAATAGTCATTATT
>JAZHYW010067328.1:0-20706 GCA_037355805.1 Ixodes ricinus | reverse complement strand
ATAAAATAAATTCCGTCATAAGGTTTTCCAATATTTCTAGTGGCATACCTGCTTATAATTAGTAGGCTCATGTAAAAGAAATCAATAAATATCTCCTTTTTTGTGTATATGTCACCATTCATATAGCAAATCATAATTTATCCTCCAACATATTTAGATCAACTATTTATAATCAAATTTTTTGATAACTCATGCAAAATTTGTGGCTTCTGGAGTTTGGATTGATGAGAGTCCACTGTACGTCGTATTCCAAACCAATGGTTTAGCTTTCAGGGCTTGCTGAAATTGAACCTTTGTCCATTGGCAGTGCATTAAAAGCAAATAGTACAGCAATGTATTTTCTTTGGTTTCGTGCACTGGCACGTGTTTGTGCAAGTCAAGCTAGCATTAAAAGGAAGCTGAAAGCGCTTTTTTAGGAATCCGAGTAAGGAGCGGACTTCATAGCAATTTGTAACGTGAATTCACTAATCGCACTAAACTTGGGCAAAATCAACGTAAGCCGCATTTATTTTGAAAAACGTCAATATCATTGTCATTTTTGGCATCCCCAGGTGTTATCGGACCATGCCGATGACGTCACTTTTGCTACTTTTCAGCTCCGTTCTGGCGCTCTGCTTTGCCCGGTGTGCCGCAACGGCAGTGGCTTCATCAAAATTCTAATTAGCGATTACGACGCTCCTACTACCAAGAAGAAGAGAAACCTAACTACAATTTTCAAATGCCTAAATAAAGTTTTTTAGAGCGCAGCTCTTAGGCGCCCGTTTCCGGCTTAAGCGGGCGTCGCCGTCGGCGTAACTGCGTGTTGCATGCAACCCAGGTTGCATGTCGCCACAACCACGCGTTGCAACAACTCAGGTTGCATGCAACCTGAGTTGCATGCATCCAGCGTTGCATGTTGTTACATCATGTTGCAGGCAACTCAGGTTGCATACAACCTGAGTTGCATGCAACTTCTTGCTTGCAACATGTGGTTACGGCGACATGCAACTCAGGTTGCATGGAACCTGTTGCGGTAACACGTCGGTTATGGTGACATGCAACTCAGGTTGCATGCAATGAGCTGCATGCAACTCAGCGTTGCATGTCACTGTAACCACGTGTTCCAGCAACCGAGGCTGCATGCAACCTGAGGTTACATGCAACCTGTTGCTTGCAACCCCCAAGGTCACGTGACCCCCAGGCCACGTGACCCTGCGTGACCCCGAGGTCACGTGGCCCTCCAGGTCACGTGATCCCCTGGTCAGGTGACGTGCTCCTCCAGATCACGTGACCTCCTGGTCACGGACCCCAGATCACGTGACCCCCAGAGAACACAGGACCCTCAGGTCAAAAACCTGGGGGCTAACAAAATAAAGTTGTTTTTTCTCACAAAATAATGAATTGTTTTATGGAGCGAACCGACGTCATCAGCTTTCAAAGCCGCTTCAAACGGCACCTTCCCCTGTCTCGACAGAGCAGGAAGCCTGTCGACTGTAGGTGGAGAAATCTGATGGATAGGCTCCCATTGGCTGGCGCGCGGCGTAAGTTCCAAAGGAACGGCACCAAGAGAAGTTCCCTATCTATGGCGGCGCAGCGCACGCCAGCGGCCCAGCCCCCGGTAAGAAGGAGCGGCGCAGAGCGCGCACTGGACAAACTCCGGAGAAACTGCACGGGCCGAGGTCAGCGCTGCGCGGCCAGTTCCGCGAGCGCGCACTTGACCCTCGGCCGCTACCTTGGCAGTAGCGAAACGTAGCCTTTCAGCGCAAGTACACCGCAGACGAACTAAGGGAGCGTAAGAACGACATTCATGCTTTCACATTCACAACGCATAAGAAGTGCTTGTGCGTCCTCAAGAAATAGTTTATTTCAAGGGCCCCTCAGTTTATCTTTAAAACATTGTGCTCTATGAAGCACTTCATTAGCCTAAAATACTAGTTCCCTAGATTGAGAACCCGAGCACCTCTCCCAAGTTCAAATTACCAACATGCATGGGATCAGTGCTCAAACCTTTCAGGAGTACCGGAAGGGCCTCGGATCCGCGACTTCAGTGGGCAGTCTCGACACCCCTTATGATAATCATACATACTCGTACCCTGCACTCTATGATCAGCCCTGCAGTGATTAAAGTTCTGTTTAGTATCCAGTGCTAATTATATGCCGCCTAAAGTCATGTTTTACTTTCCATTGTAATCAAACGTGCTGTTGACAAGGGAACCAATCGGAAAGGCTTGTATCAGGCCGTTGAGCATTCTTAATTTAAAACGAAACAAGCCGGGTTACGTTTGCACTCATAGTCATGTCAGTTTTCTGTGCTACTAATAACCCCCTGTCTGTTATTACCGGGCAAAATACTTTCAGCACTGTTTGGCGTGTTGGCAGTTTAGCAGTGCGACGGATACCCTAGATTAAGGATACTAATTAGAAAGGCGGATTAACAAGAAAACCATTGCGGTAGAGGCCTCTGTGTTTGTTTCCTTGAGCATAGGATTTTATTTAGGCTGATATATTGAGCGCTTTAAGTCCGTGCTCCGAAGTGGGCGAGTTTGGCACTCCGTTAACTAAACCGACAGGAGCCCCGCCGGGGACTGACTCCCGAATTCATAGATGTGACTTGCTCTGAAGTCGAGCTTCAACTTGCTCAAGTCCGTCTTGCGACGAGCAAGCGCGCTTCATAAACGCACCTTAACTTGAACCGATCTTGAACGGAGCTTGAAGCGAACTTGAAGTGCCCAAATTTCAAGACTGGGTTGGACCTACCTTGAACGCGACTTCGTAGTCATTTCAACATGGCGGCTTGCTGATGTGATGTCGCATATGGGATCGCCGCGTTCAATATTTGTGTCCTGTAATTGCGGTGTTGCCCTCGGTGACGGGTATTTTTCGCCGAGAGAAGCGGCCATTCCTCCGTGATCGAATGCATCCCACCGGGATGTGCGACAACGAACGGCAACGGCGCGGGAGCTGCTCGGCCGCGACTTGACCGCCTGATCCGAACGGCGACAACAGGCGGCTGCCGCTGATACCCAAGCTACAGTTGCTCGTCACGCTGCGACTTTTGCTGGCAGGATGTTTCTAGCTGTCAACATTTCACAACGGACGGCGTGCGGTGCAGTCGGGAGAGTGACGCGTCTCACCGTAAGGCATCTGTCGCTCGGACGGCTCGGACTCGTCCACTTCCCCGGCGCTCCCGAAATCATCCGCCTCCTTCGAGTAACCGGGTTCACGCACGCGTGTATCAAGAGCCCGGGCCCCGGTGGCGATTATGCAGACATTTATGAGAACTTCAAAGCAGTTGCCTGCATTAACTATCAGGTGGGTTCCCCCGTTTACCGAAAATAAACAAGCCTCCAGAGCTTCTGGCGCGAAGAACCTGAGCAAGCATGTGTGGTGTGCACGCACGTTTACTGATGCAAGCTCTTGACCCCTAATATGTAACGTTCCCTGTATGCATACTAGCAGTTGTTAAAGACAAAAAGCGCCGAAAAATACAGGGACACAGACAAATGGAAACAGGACAAGCCGCCTTGTCCTGTTTCCGTTCGTCTGTTCCTTTATTTTTTCGGCGCTTTTTGTTTGCAATGAACCAACTGGCCCAAATCTCAACTTTATTGTAGCAGTTATTCCCACTGTTGTGTTGTTTGTGCTGGATTACTTGTTTAAAAAATGACGTGTAGTATGTACTTGCCCCTTGCGTCAGTAAAATAAATATGGAAAATCAGGAATGCTTTCTAGTTTGGTGCTGCCATGCATTTCAACTTCTCAAGTGATCTCTGAATAGTCAAATGGCTGCTTAGAACAAAATTGGTCATATAGCTGCTGAAAACTCACTCTGATCCATGTACAGATTCTGCATTTTACAGATGCCACACATTTCAACAATTTTTTTTCAACAAGTTTTGACGTGTTGTTTTATTACTGTATTTGTTTCACTAGCTGTTCACCACAAAACATTATACTTCTCGAATTACATCTCACTTAAAGTTTGTCGAAAGGCTTTGCTGAAAGAAAGCATGTCTTCTTTTCTTAAGATTTCTGCAACATTTCACAAATGGATGTGCCGAAAGCATTGTTTAGCACTGTGCTGAGGAGAGTGTTTACCAACTTTCCCCGAAACAATATCTAATAAAACAATAGCCACCGGTTTAATTTTTTATTTGCTCTAAAAGATTTATTACTATGCACAGGTTTGCACCAAGCTCGATTCGAGGGCACAACACTTTTGTGTCCACTCCACAATCAAAATATTATTGCCTCGTGAAGAAAAAATACATCACAATTCTTCCACTGCAATAAAGGCGAGACAAAATGAGTTGACCTTTTTCATGATTGTTCACTCGCACTAAACTTCACACCCATGCACGTATTATCTGCATGCAACCTCCATAATGAAGATGTTGGGATGATAATTTGTCAAATTCTTGAAAACATCATATATTGTCTCTCTGACTCGTAACATTTATTAACTCATTCAGGTACAACACTGCCCAGATAAAGACTCGCAACACTGCTGAAAGAAAAAGACGATCCCCATGCCTCGTTGGGTAGTTGAAATCATCACTACGTGCGCAGCATCACGTAACCTAGGGAGAAACGAGCCATCCTTGCTGCTCTGCCAGTCATACCAGCCAGGGGACAATGTTGAGAAGATCAGTGCAACTGCCAGCTGAAAGGGGTAGAAAAACAAGCAGACTGAAGCCAGAGTGGTACTGTATAGGTATGGTGCCTGGAATGCATCTCCGACTGGTGTGTCTACAGTGTCCAAAAAAGTGGTCCCTCAATTTCTGCCCGGTGCGTCATACAAGTGTCATGCTGTCGCCGGTCGCAATCCTGGCGGTGTCCCAGCAGCGGTGGTTGATGTGGCAGACGCCTGTTCTGCTGCAGGTCGCGCTCCAGTTCGACAGTCCACTGAAGCTCCAGCAGCCGGTGGTTGGGACGCCGTGACGACAGCGACACTCGCGTTCGCCTCGTGGTACTCGCAGCTGCTCTTTAACGTTTCAATGGCCAACCGCCAGGATCGCGACATGCAACAGCGTGACACTTCGGCTTCTGTGACGTCATTTGTTGCCTCTTCGGGACCACCTTTGATGTACGGACAGCAAAGGACGCTAAACACACCAGTCGAAGACAGCGCTCCAGGCACCATACTCGTCGGGTAGTTGAAATGATCACTCCGTGCACAGCATCACGTAACCTAGAGAGAACGAGCCATCCTTGCTGCTCTGCCAGTCATACCAGCCAGGGGACAATGTTGAGAAGATCAGTGCAACTGCCAGCTGAAAGGGGTAGAAAAACAAGCAGACTGAAGCCAGAGTGGTACTGTATAGGTATGGTGCCTGGAATGCATCTCCGACTGGTGTGTCTACAGTGTCCAAAAAAGTGGTCCCTCAATTTCTGCCCGGTGCGTCATACAAGTGTCATGCTGTCGCCGGTCGCAATCCTGGCGGTGTCCCAGCAGCGGTGGTTGATGTGGCAGACGCCTGTTCTGCTGCAGGTCGTTCTCCAGTTCGACAGTCCACTGAAGCTCCAGCAGCCGGTGGTTGGGACGCCGTGACGACAGCGACACTCGCGTTCGCTCGTGGTACTCGCAGCTGCTCTTTCACGTTTCAATGGCCAACCGCCAGGATCGCGACATGCAACAGCATGACACTTCGGCTTCTGTGACGTCATTTGTTGCCTCTTCGGGACCACTTTTGATGTACGGGCAGCAAAGGACGCTAAACACACCAGTCGAAGACGCGCTCCAGGCACCATACTCGTCGGGTAGTTGAAATGATCACTCCGTGCACAGCATCACGTAACCTAGGGAGAACGAGCCATCCTTGCTGCTCTGCCAGTCATGCCAGCCAGGGGGCAATGTTGAGAAGATCAGTGCAACTGCCACCTGAAAGGGGTAGAAAAACAAGCAGACTAAAGCCAGAGTGGTACTGTATAGGACCCCCCCTTCCTCGTGGCACCAATGAAATGGGGATAATACGTATGTTGCACGGTGTGCACATTTTCAAACTTTTGAGCACATAGTGAGCCACAGTTCATTAATCACAATCATTCATATAATCCCTAACTGAAATGCTTTGTCTAACTGATGTTTATGGCTAAATTGAAAATAAATATGATGTGATTTATGCTTTGCTTGGGCTTGGGCATAATGACCTAAACCTAAAACAGTGGAAATAAGATAAAGATGAAGGAAGGTATGCAAAGCGACCATCCATTTCATATGTGCACCTTCCTCCATCCTTGTCTTGTTTGCATTTTCGTGATCTTCTAATTCATTATGGGATCATGCTTTTTTTTTTCATTATTTTACAAGTTATTTTTTCTTTGATTCTTGCATTTCTAAGTGGCATGTCTTGTGAATGCTGTGTCCTGCGTGTTTCTTTCCCCAGTGAAAATACCCGTTTTCTTTTCTTGATTGTGTTTAGAACTAATGTGAACCCTGTGCTAAAAATATGGTGGAACGTATTGCTTCCTCTGTTTCCGTTTCATTACTCACTGCACCCTCAGAAATGCATGAGCCTCAATATTGCTGTCCCACTTCCGAAATAAAAGAATTTTAATGGCTGCAACCTGTGCATTAGCCTCCTTGTTTGTCTTGTCATCATGAAACACTGCCGACATAAAACCTGCAAAAAGGGAATGGCTCAAGCTGTTGACAAACAAACATACAGACCAGAGCTGCTTATTTAGATACATATCCCAACATGCGGCTCTGACGGGCAAACACAAAATAATTTTCTGGAGGTGGCACTGCACATCTAGAGGCCCTGAAAGACTCCAAGTTTTGTTTACAGATAGTTGAGATGCTAAATTATAAAAAAATCATTCTGACCAACCTCGCATAGCCTACAGCAAATGCTGCACATACATTTGGCAGTTGTAGGAAAATGGAAGGAGTGCAAGCTTGTGCTTATATCTAGAAAACAACTGTGCTGGTGAACAAATTATCTCCCAGTGGTCCACATTGAGTGCATTTCAGTCATCAGTTTAAAATTGTGCACAAATAGAAAGGAACAGAGGAGAGAGAAGAGACAAGCACAAACTCACAATTCGATGTATTGAAGGAAGAAAAAAGAACAGCCTGCAGTACAGCTCGAGCCGAGCTACACGGCCTCGGCTCGAGCTGTTACTGCAGGCTGTTTCTTCTTCATCATGAATTGTGAGTTTGTGCTCTCTCTCTCTCCTCTGTTCCTTTCTATTTGTGCACAAATTTAACCATGTTCAATCATTACCAACTCGCCCAACTAACCACCTTAATTCAGTCATCAGGTTTTCAAGTTTATGCAAATTTTCATAGTCACTAAACAGCCTTCCCAAGGTGCTTATATATTTCCAAGCTTAGACGTCGTGCGAGTCGTAAGCTTGTGAATGCAAACTAGTGTGTCACAAGCTTCATGGATGTGTGGCGCAGAAGAAAAACAATGTGACGAGGACACGAGAGGAGGGCCATGGTCGTAACAAAAACGGCTCGGGTCATAAATGACTTCCTATTAAACAATTACAGTGGTGCGAGCATTTACTGCCGTAGCCAAAGATGTTCGAGCAGCCAAATAAACACGGCACTGAAGAGTACAGCGACGAACTGATGGTTGTCGCTGAACTCGACAAACGATCAGGGTGTCACAGTTGTCTTGAAACAGTCTGGCATATGTTTTTATGAACAGGTAGAATGTCTGGCCGTACTGAAACATGTCATACCAATCTCTGGAACAGTGTGTCGCATGTAGAATTGGGCAGCCACAACTTTTCAATCAGTGAAGCAACTGCAGCTCTGAGACATGGTCGCAGAGGCGGAAGAGCGATGAGCGGCCTTCCACATCCAGACGCCGGTAGGCCATAAAAGCAAATTTCTGCAGTCACGTCAGCGGGAAGAGATGCTTTCTGCTGTTAGTCCACTCGTTTGCAGCATTGCTGACATTGATGTGGTGCTCCCAGGCATCATAGTCACTCATTTATGAGAAGACAATGGGTACCGACCTGTAATGCTCGATAGACATTTAACAGGAAGTCGCCTAAGCCCTAAAGTGCCCTTTACGACACCACAGCATGCAGCTGCATTCAACAGCTTGAGCGCTTTACTCATGTCCTCGTTACTTCGTCTTCCTCCTGCTCAACAGAGGGTTCCCCTTCCTACCAGTGCACCATTGGCTGCAGCAGCAGACTACTGACTCGCTGTGGACAGGGGGCACATCACTGTGGACAGGGGGCACATATGATTCTCTGCCACAACATGACCATGCTCATTTACTTGCCTGGAAATTATGTCCAGCCCAGACCGCATTCACTGGCAGAAAAAGCAGTTCCCTTCCTAAAAAAAGAAAAAAAGAAGAAAAGTTTATGTAAGGCACTTCATATGAAATATACAAGATGTAACCACAAAGCTAATATTTCCTAAGGTGCTACTCCTGCTCCTGGACTTCATCTTTAGGGAGGAGACTTCTGCAAATCATATAAAATGGTTTGACTTCAATCCATGACTGTCACAAATGAGAGAGTGGCAGCGTCGAGACTATTAACAGCCGAAATGATCAAATAGAAATTAGAAAAATTAAAATTTTAAATAGAGCTTTCTTGATTACAGAAGGTTAACAACCCTGCCTCTGCGCACCAAACATCAGTGACAGTTCCACTGCCTCATGCACAACATGTTCTGGGCCAGAGTTTTTGCCCGCGAAAGCCCGACGAGGTAAACATAGCTGCGAAAACTATGATGCCCGGTAGCTACTTCCTGGTTTCGATCACCGAAAGCACAGGCACCGCGCCCAACGCTTTATGTAGTGGCGCCCATTAAAACAAGCCTTTGTAGAAACATGTAAGCAACACAAAATAACGTTTAAAACAGCCGAAAGAGCGCTTAGGCCAGGCCGCATAGTTTACAGTTTACATATCCGAGAGTACTACGCCGCATAGTTTGCAGTAAGGAAATGTTGTAGAACACTTACCTGCTTTGAGCACCGCTTCAATTTGTAGTCCTTTTCCTTCCGCATCGGGAGTTCCAAGCGCTTTTTCGTTATTAGAGTCCCGTAGGAAGATCCTATGAGGATTTTAAACTTTCTCGTTGAGGCGTGTGGACGCGGCACCGGAGTCGGGCACTCACTCGAATACCTTTTCATGCTTGTTGAACCTAGATAAGCACTTGTTTCTCGTCTTCAGTGAATCCTAGTTCAAGCTTCTCCCGAGTTTTCATAATGAAGGAGACGTCGAAACTCACATGACGCCAAATATGTCCACAAGCGAGGGACGCCAACGAGCGAAACGAAAAGAAACGGGCCAGGAGCCATCGCTCAAATGAGCCAACGTTGCTAGACGGAAAAGCGCATTTGTCTAGAAAACGCGTACGACGTTAGTTTCGAAACCTGCGAAACAGCATCTTTCACGATTTGCGTTTCGTAAAGACATGCTATGAAGAAAATTTTAAGAAGCAACTTCTTTTTGAAGTGTGAAACCCTTTTTAAGAGAAAAATTGCAACCTAATCTCGCTCCCAGGCGGGAAGCAGCGCGAGCGCTCGCGACTTGAACGGGACTTGACGAAGGAAGTTCGCGGGAGCGTCTATGAAACGTAAAAGCCAGCTTGGGCGTTTTCAAGTCGAACTTGGTGTTGAGGCGGACTTGAGCAAGTCGAAGTTCGGCTTCAGTTGAAGTCACATCTATGAATTCGGGGTGACACTCGAGGACGCTTTTCACGCCTCGAGTTTTTTTCTCGGAGCACGAGTGATTGCTTCCCAGTCCGTGACCGTCATGTCCACAAACAATATGGTTGAGCTGACAGAAGCGTCGTCATGACGAAAAGCGCAGTCAGACCACTGGCCCTTTTCAGATGAGTAGTACTTAACCTAGCAGGTAAAAATGATTTAACTTGAGAGCCACGAGAGCACTTAGCATTTCGGGGGAAAGGTTTGTTTGTGCATCTCGCCCGAAAAGGAATTGGCATGCTTATCTATCGAGCAGTTGTGTGCCGGTGTCCGTCTCGCGCTACATCGACGGGGTCCGTCTCGCGCTGTAAGATGGAACCGCGGAACATCTGACAAGTTTCACAGTTTTCTGCGTTGACAAGCGAGTTCAGGAATGTTGTCTTTCCTTTAAATCCTAACTGTCCATGGTCAATAAACACATCGGACGAGGTAAGTTTCCGCATATATGCTCGAAGCCACTCTTCAAATGTTTAAGTAATATTAACCCATTCAAAGAAGATTCACAACGTCACCGTCTTTTTTTTATAATTTACAATCTGCCCCTACACACAGGCGTTAGTTAATGTATCTTCGAAATAAGTTCGGCTTCTGCCGCCCGTATCCACGAGATGCAGGGTATTAAAAGTATTTGAAGAAACCTATAATGTCAGCATCTTCTTTACTCAACACTCTGCCGTTCCAGAAAAGCCTGAATTTATTTATTTTCGAACTAATTTCGAATTCTGCCGCCCCTATTCACGAGATGCCCAGTTAGTCATAACAGTGCAGTAGGGAGAGGCTCATGCGGCTCGTCAACTGCTTCGGTGTGTAGTACTTCTGTATGCTACGCTCATTTAGTTGCTGCACTCGGAGTAAGGGTAAAGAAGCGCAAACTCAACATGCCCAGTCCCTGCAATAAGGTAATGGACATATGCATTTTGAGGTTAACAAGCCATAAAACAGGTAAGTTGCTTCATCTCTGTTGAACGATTCTAGAAATCTATCGATTCCCTTGCACCAGCACAGTTGAATCGTTCATTATGAAAAGAAAACCAACAAAACTATAAGTTGTTTCCGCAGGAATAGGTTACAATGTCCGCGGCAAGCTGTGCTTTTGATTTGAGATTTTAAAGAAATTAGCTGAATTCACTGGGATTTAGAAATTGTATTTTACTCTGCAAGAATTTCTGTTCTGCATTTCAAGGTTGCTCTGGTTCACTACTTTGCATTACCAATTGATTAGAAAAATAAAAGGAAGCTGTATCGTTAAAGTAAAAAATAAATACCTCCCAAAAAAGTGCTATTTTGATATGCACCAATGGAGTTTTGTTCTGACTAGTAATGACTGGCCTTGGTTAGCAATGACTTATTGCCCCCAGAATTGAAACAGTGGTTAACTAACGTCCACCCTTATGCACTTTTTGGTGCAGGTGAAACAAAAAAAACATCTCGTTAAATTTACCAATCATTCCTTCGTTGCAAATTTTGCAGTTCAAGTTTCCTAAGTGCAACTTCCTCACTAGTGTTAAATTAGAACAAAGAGAGAAAATTTGTTTCGTTAAGAGGGGCTAACCTGATATGCATCTGTGGATTCAGGTATTGACTAGCAATGAATATTTCTCTCAGAATTGAAGAGCTGTTTCCGTAAAGAAAAAAAAGAAATCTTCACGTTCATTCACATATTTTGTACAGATGGATGAGACAAAACATCCTGTTAAAAATTAGCAATCCTTCTGATGTTCAAACTTTACTGTTCAAGGCTGCTAGAGCAATTTACCATACTAGTGCTCAATTAAAACAATGAGAGAACAGCTGTTACTTTAAAGTAAAAACATTAATTAAAATTGCAGTTTCCTCTACCTTCGAAGTGCTATAATGCACGAAATGCAGTATTTAGGAAGGGGTCATTATTATTTTGTTCATTTTATTTTAAACTGAATGTGTGTATAGGTTACTGCTCGTGAAATCACGTGACATCAATTTTTCCGCCAAATTTAGCACAAAAACAAAAACTGGTTATAGGTTACGTGACGTCAATTTTTCCGCTAGATTTAGCAGGGAAGAGGCATTTGTCGGTAGGTTCCATGACGTCAGGTAACGTGACATAAATTTCTTCACCAAATTTAGCAGGGGAACTGAATTGGCGCATAACTCAGGAGACATCAATTGTTTCGCTAAATTTAGTGGGAAACTGAATCGGGGCATAGGTCACGTGGTGTTAATTTTTCCGTTAAACTTTTCGGGAGCTTTTTCTTACGCGCCATTTTGGACAGATATAATCGCAAACTGTTTTATAAAGAACCATGGATAAACAGGAGCACTCTTCCCTAAATTCAATCTGGGTCTCGAGGCGAATAAGCTAAGAGTCTGTGTTACATTTTGCTTACTCAGTAAAACACAACTTTAGAGCACAAACATTGAAATACGTAAATTGTTGATACGGCTCAGGGGAAAAATATCAGGTCCGTAAATACCCAATGCAATTGATTAGCTTAGATAACTTTATTTGCCTCAATTGTAAAGGTTAAATGACGTATATTGACGCATGTTTGATATCAGAATGTCGACACGCCAGGATCTGTGTTTTCCCGCACTCAAACCAGACAAACGACCGAGGATTTTCTGTCTGAGTCAAGAGGCATTGCAGACATGTTTTATCGCCACGTGTAGACATAATGCACAAGATAAAAAATTCCGCCACAAAAAACAAAAAGAAGCCTAGTGAAGGCTTTGTCCGGCGTTACGGTGGTAGAGCCTATAAAAACGTCAAGAGAAGCTCTCATTCATTCATTCTTCCAGGAACGCTCCAGTGGTGAGTTGTCAATTTTCGCATCCTAGACGCTACGCATCTTTCACATAATGTTTGTTTCGAAACATTACGTCATGCTTCTGCTCAGTATCATTTCGTTTTCACGGGATAATCGCGTTAGTAGAGTTTCGGGTTACCAGTTCTTGTAGCGTGCAGGCACCATCAGTTTATCGAAGTATGGATCTGACAATTATTAATATTTGGCTTACTCATACACTGTAACTCGTCCCATCTGCGACTTCCGAATCGCCAATAGCCATAGGCAACTTTTTACTTCGTACTTTATTATTCGGAGCTCTCATATAATAATGCCGCATTTTCATTGCTTACGGAGTAACAACTAGATTGGTTAAAGCAAGCGTGTTGTAATTATCATTACTTAAACTAGCGTTCATATCCGGATCTGATCGATGTGCGAAGATGCGAATTTTTGTGCCCGAAGATAAACATTCCTCGTTGCTAACTGAACGGGTGGGATTCTCTGTAAACGTTATTCTTGTCGTTGTTTTTATTTTAATTTTATTTCAAGGATAACAAGTTCGGCTATCGCCAGGCTCTACGTTTCTAATGCTGTCAGTAAATGTGAATGGCAACGTATCCAATGCTCCAATCTCTAGGCTCCTGATTATTCTGCCCTCCGTTTTGCATATTACAATGTATACTCATATCTCTCACTCTTAAAAATGACTTGTACGTCTATTTCACGCACAATCACTTGAGAGCTAATCACCGCAACTTATGGAGGCAGCAGAGCAAACGACGAAACATCTGTTTAGACCAAAAAACGCACTTCGAGTTGTGACATTAAGGAGTGCAAGCGTGACGTTTTGCATTGCTTAATGTCACAATTCAGACTGCGTTTTTTGGTCTAAACATATGTTTCCACATCGTCATTCCCTGAGCTGCCTCCGTAAGTTGCGGTGATTGGCTCTCCAAGTGCTGTGCGTGAAAGTAGACGCGCAGACATTTTTAAGAGTGCAACTTCAACTTGGTTTCGCCTAGTGTGTGCGTCTGACAAAGCAGAGATTGTCAGTAAAACCTTGCTTGGGATTCTTCTTTTCAGTTTTCGAGTGAAATGAAGCTGCTTTTACCTTTTCTTCTTGCTGCTTTGTTGGCTGTGACATGTGAGTAAACTGGGTTCACTACCCATTCAGCTATTGTAGCCTAATATTATCGGATCAACTGTGATTCTTAAATTTCAGAACTAAGCAATTTTTTTTAATGACAGGCGTATTGATCCCTAATTTTGTTTGTGGAGGACACATGGAGAAATTCATAATACTTTCCTAGAAACCATCGGGAGTTTGTAGCAATTAATGCGGGGTCTTGAAACACTTCTCACTCATTTTCTCAACAATAACTTTTCTTTAAATGCTAACAGGACCGAATGGTAGATCTAGAGTCCTCAACAGGGTGTTTAAGTTTTTTTTTTACTTGTTAATCAGCCTTAGTTTCTCAAAACCATTAGGAATATAGTGAAGTTGTAAAAAAGATCATTCAAATAAAACCTTTGCCTTTCCGTCTTTTTTTTATGTTCTTCTAGGCGGCGCCAGCATGTGAGTAAAATATTTTATAATTATTGCAGCTCTGAGAACGGTACTGTTCAAACAAATTTATACTTATGAAACATGTTCTTCTTTCAGAGAGCCGGTAGAAAACAGAGAAGCCTGTGGAAGTTGCTGAAGAAGGTAGTTTATCATTCACTACGCTACATCGTCTTTTTTCGTGTCTTTTTTTTTGTAATTAGTAATATGCGGTTTTTTGCAGTAACAAAAAAGCAGTTACAAAAGATAATCCTATAATAGCCAAAATAAAAGCGTAATGTCGTTAGTATCATAATCGCCCAAGATATGAATATCAAATATGATTTTATGCAGAATGAAAGGAACTTTTACATCCAGTAACATAAGCCTTTTTTGTTTATTTCAAATATACACAATTTGTATCTACTTGTAAAACATTATCACCTGCCATATTTTTTAGCACGAAACAGAGCTTCATTTGCGGACAAATTAAATGTTGGCACTAACACATCGGAATGTAGTTGTACGTTTATTATTATTTTCGAGTATTTTTGTCATGACATTCTTGATTACGAATGACCTATATATATAGGGTGCTCGAAGTCACAAGGCTCGATCTAAACTGGACCATAAAAATCGACACCTGCGCGTATCAATTAATACTTTTCGTCAAAGGTGTATTTCACAGGTCGGTTTTTTCTTGTAAAATTGTAAAGGGTAGCTTCCTTTCTGTAAGAAATAGGGCCAAGAAACTTGCCAGGGTCTACGGCGGGCGACGACCCAGACGACCAAGTCCAGTAGCAAAGTATGTTTGGCGTTCATATTAATAGATGGCGTCGGGAGTTTAGATTGCAACGTGCAGGTTTCGATTTTTACGGTCCGTTTTAGATCGAGCCTGGTGACCTGGACCACCCTATATTAAGGTGTTGTCTAGCCTGTATAGCCACCTCCGGCTCAACTTTGCCAGTTTCGATAATTCCGCGCTTATGAAAAAACGCATTCAAAGCAAAACTAACTGAGAAAACTGGCAATCTTACGTATTGCGATAAAACTAGTGTCAGATCGCACGGTGTCAACCGACGACAGGAAAAGTATTAAAATTGAAACTCATATGGCACTACGGCAACCAATAAAGAAACATGGAAAGGAGGAACAGTCTTGGGCCTGTTCATATACGCTGCCTCCCAGACATAAAATGATATCTTCTTTTATTTATTATATAATATTGTATCGGAAATGTTTGTATGAAAATGGATATTTCCGCTTTCTACATGCAGTGACTGATTTTCGGAGCCATTTTATATTGCAAACTCCATTTTTAGGCCTACAACACTTAACCAGGGTCCCTTATTTTGCTGTTGTTGTTTTCTTATTCATTCTAGCTGAGGAGTACAGCTGGAGACGAAAAGTAGGAGAAACCCTTGAAAAGGTTGGCAAATGGCTTCAGGGAAAATACTCGGCAGCAACAGAAGAGGAAGAACAGGAGATGGCGCTGTTGATTGCCGAACTCGAGCAGTCTGCCGCCGGTGTGAAGGCGCGCCCTCAGCGAACATGACGACGAAGTTGACGAAGTTGAGGAAGTCGAAGATGAAGTGGTTCCTTACGGTCTGAGGAAGAAGTTCAAGAAGTGGAGGAAGAAGATCGTCAACGCCGGCAAGAAAATTGCTACGGCCGTTGTGATCGACAAGGCTGCTGGTGCCGTTGTTGCGGCAACTGGATAAACTCAGGAAACGAATGAATTTCGCTTTTATCTTGAACTAGAAAATAAATTATGTTCAAACTGAAATGGCTTTCAATGTGTAAGAGCTTGTTAGAGACACATGTTCTCAGGTCCCTGTTTTTTTAAGTTGCCATATTGAGGGGGGGGCGGTACTTGCTTTGTCTCGTGTTGGGATAAGAAACTAGGTTGCTGATGAACAGTTTGTAGGGTGTGTATATCTGTGAAATATGAATAAATAAACATAGGCAGGTATGCATAATGTAAGTCTCTATAGTAGGTTAAAAGTCAAGAAGGTAGCGGCAAATGCCCCTCAAAGGGAATCATATATCCCTCCGCCACCTCCGCATCCAATAGCGTCCCATCGTTTCTGAGACGTCGCGGTCAGCGCGCGAGGAGGGTCTTGCCTTTCTGTACATATTTGCTTTATCTTTAGACTTTGACTTAGCATTGTGGAAGCCACGGGAGGGAGATTAAAGTATTCCCCCTCCGATCGAAACAAAGACGACTTCGGGGATTAGCTTGCCCCTTCGATAGATACGAAGGTCGCTTCTCTTCAAAAGTGCGGGTCGAAGACTAGTTGGCACCTCTCTGTGGCCATTATCTATAAATTGAAGCAGAACAAGCGAGCGTTTCCAGTGAACTCTTCTTTCGACTGCGGAGGGATTTCAAGCCGGCGCATCACGCTTCCGGGAGGCTTCTCTACCTTCTTAACTTGAAACCGACTATAGTTGTACAGCCGGTACTTTATAAAGATGACCAAAGTGATCGACGGCCGAAACAGTGAAATCGCCGTTTGCGGCGCTGCACCGTCTCCAATACTAAAGCCCTCTATCCTAGGAAAAGTGGCGCTATTCATTGTTGTGGAAGTGCTCATCCAATACGAAATCCCTCTATATACATATATATATATAGAGGGGCCACTAAACCTTTCCTTACTCCTATTAATATATATATTGTTAGGACGAAAGAAGAAGCTAGGTTTCGACCGGTGCCCGCAGATCTCGTGCAGCGCAAGAAGCTCGTGCTGTGCTCGGCCGTTGCTCGAACCGGCATATTGGCGACACCACTGTAATCGCTCCTCGGTCATTGTATAAACCCCATCTATTCATCAACAGTCTTCCAGGTTGGTGGAGGTCAGCGACACCCTACCTCTCGCACTCCCCGCCAAGACCTGGCGCACCGCAGAGGTCGTACCGCCCGACAACCCGACATGCCTGACGACGAGGGCAACGGAAGCCGGCCCCGTGCGCCCACCGTAACCATCAAACACCGCCAGCGGGACCCTGAGATATTCACTGGAAACGCCGAATCAGACGTCGAAGACTGGCTTAAAAGCTACGAACGGGTGAGCCAGCACAACGGATGGGACGATTCCTTTAAGTTAGCCAATGTTGTATTTTTTCTAAAGGATACAGCCCTTCGATGGTACGATAACCACGAAGAGGTAATAAATTCCTGGGATGGATTCAAGACATCTTTCGCTGACGCTTTTGGCCAGCCGGAACATCGCAAACAAAGGGCACAAGACCAATTGCTGCACCGGTACCAATCGACAGCTGAGTCATCCACAGCCTACATTGAGGATGTTCTCCGACTGTGCCACCGAGTGGATCCCCAGATGAATGAAAATGACAAGATCCGTCACCTTTTCAAGGGCCTATCACAAGAACTTTTTTCCATCGTCGCCCCGAGATCCCCGAAAACAGTGGCCAATCTTGTGTCAGAATGTCGAAAGTACGAGGAATTAGACAACGCGCGAATCCTTAAAAGACCTTTGAGCGCCTCCCTGAGGTGTCTTCAGGATTCCACACCGACACCAGTCTGTCGAGCTTGATACGGACCATCATCCGTGAAGAGCTGCGTTTCTTTCTGGGCCAGCAGCGCACAACGCCGCCCGTTTTGCAACCACCCGGTCAAACTCAGGACATCGCGTCCACTGTCCGCGACGAACTCCGTGCTGTCCTAGAGCCCTTGGGCAAACCTCCATCTGCCTATGTACCAACAGCACCTCCCCCCACACCATTCTGCGCCTACCAAGCATTTGCAGCCCCACCCACTGCAACACCCTGGCAGACCCAACAGACGCGTCGCCGAGCGGATATCTGGAGAACCGACGATAATCGGCCAGTATGCTTTTACTGCCACACCCCTGGCCATATCCTCCGGTATTGCCGACGCCGTATGGGGGACACTAATCGCTCCCCTCCTCGGAATCAATACCAGGGTAACAACGAAGATAACAGTTACTCCTACAATGCTCACCGCAGTGATAACTTCGCTTCCCGGCCTTTCGCAACACCCTACGGTCTCCTCCCTCCAACATTAACGCCGGACGAGCCCCTTATGACCGCCGCTCTCCAAGTCCTGTCGCGCCAGCTGAAGCCCGTCGTGGTCGTTCACCCTCGCCTTATCCTGCTCGTCGCCGTTCCATTTCGCCCTTCAATGACGCTCTGCCTTCCACCTCCCACCAGTCAAACTGAACACCGCAGCCTGCATCGACAATGGAGGTCAGGCTGCACCTGCACAATTTGTGGCAAATCCTCCGTTTGTAGGACCGACTAACATAACTGTGGAAATTGGACGGCAAACATTTCATGCTCTAATAGACACTGGCGCAGCCAAATCGTGTATTCCTGAACGCCTCCGACTGCACCTGCGCAAAGTACTTACGCCCCCTCCAGTGGACACCTGTTACGTATGGGTAACGGCGAACTGGTCCAGCCGCTCGGATACTGTTCCGCGTCAGTGAAGGTAGGCCGCAGTCGATATGTTATCCTGTTCACTGTCCTCACAAGTTGCATCGCCGACGTCATTCTTGGATGGGATTTCTTATCTTCAACCGCCGCCTTCATTGACTGTGCGAATCGTGAAATTCATCTTAGCCCTTCAGAGGACGGTAATGAACATTTTGAAGCACCACTAGCCGCTCTTCACATTGAACATGATTTACTCCTACCGCCCCAGTCGGCAGTCGTTGCCACTCTCGTCGTCGCCAACCCAGTCGCAAGTACTGTCGCTCTCATCGAACCTCTTCATACCTGTCTAGAGAAAAAAGGAATCGTGATTCCTTATTCTCTCGCCACCATTGCAGACGATAAGTGTCACATATGGGTAACCAACACTTCAACCCAACCTCAAATCCTCCCCCGAAGAACGCGCATTGCCACCCTCCAAGTGTATATTGAACACAGCTTGGCTGTACTTTCCACGACTGCCGCTCATACGAGACCAATTGCGGAAAATAACGTCACCGAAAAACTGGAGAGGATGATCGCCTCAACCGTCGTGCAAGCCGAACGTGTCAAATTGCGCACTCTTCTTGCATCATATAGCAGTGTCTTCGATTTCACTGACCAGGTATTAACCCGTACCACACTTGTAGAGCATCATATTGACACCGGTGACTCCCCGCCCCTCAGAAGCAGACCATACCGAACATCCGCTGCAGAACGAAGATTGATACAAAATCACATCACTGACATGCTGGACAAAGGAGTGATCGAGCCTTCCAACAGTCCATGGTCTTCGCCCGTCGTTCTCGTAAAAAAGAAGGATGGTACCTGGCGCTTCTGTGTCGACTATCGGCGCCTGAACAAAGTGACTCGGAAAGACGTATACCCACTTCCCCGGATAGATGATACGCTTGACACGCTACAAGGCTCGTCATACTTTTCATCCATGGACCTCCGAAGTGGCTATTGGCAAGTTCCAGTTACTTCGGCTGATAAACCTAAAACAGCATTTATAACACCTGAAGGCCTTTACCACTTCAACGTTATGCCCTTCGGGCTCTGTAATGCGCCTGCGACATTCGAGCGCATGATGGACGTTCTCCTTCGTGGCCTCTCTTGGAACATCTGTCTTTGTTACCTGGACGATATTGTTGTCTTTTCTTCAAACTTCGACGACCACCTATCTCGTCTCCGCACGGTCCTTGACTGCATTCGTGCCGCTGGGTTACAATTGAACTCAAAAAAATGTGTTTTTGCCGCCAAGAAAATCAAAGTGCTCGGTCACCTGGTCAGCGCAGATGGAATACGCCCAGACCCAGACAAAACACGAGCTGTGTCCGACTTCCCTGTCCCACAAAATGTCAAGGACTTGAGAACATTTCTGGGCTTATGCACGTACTTCAGAAAATTTATTGCCGGATTTTCTCACATTGCTGAGCCGCTTAATCAACTCCTACGCAGAGACGCATCTTTTGAATGGGGTCCACACCAAGAAACATCTTTTGAAACCCTCAAGACAGCATTAACCCAGTCGGCCTGGAAGTCTGTTGATGAATAGATGGGGTTTATACAATGAACGAGGAGCGATTACAGTGGTGGTCGCCAATATGCCGGTTCGAGCAACGGCCGAGCACAGCACGAGCTCTTGTGCTGCACGAGATCTGCGGGCACCGGTCGAAACCTAGTTCTTCTTCCGTCCTAACAATATATATATATATATATATATGTGTGTGTGTGTGTGTGTGTGTGTATATATATATATATATATATCGTAAGAAGAAGGTAAATGCTTTAAAACGTATTTATTGGACGACGCTCCGAGCGGGGAACACTCTCATCAGGTCCTAATGTTGCAGTGAAAGCTGGAAGCCCGCCACACTGACACGGTGGGAAAAAAATATCCCTTGAGGAGCAGCTCGCGGGACCGAGACGCGCGATGGTTCATGTTACACACCCAAACACCCCTCTCCACCCCCCCCGCACACCCACACACCCACACACCACGTGCAAGCATACTCCCCCCCTTTTTTTTTCTTTCTCTTCTTCCATTTTCCTTTTTTTATTTTTCTCACTGCCCGCTTTCCCATCTCGTACCCGAGAGCGAAGACATTACTCGGAGGTCATTAGGATGTCCAGTGCAGGGAGAACTCTAGGCAGGGGACACCGTCTGTCTCGTTTTCCGTCAACGTGGGAGTTCCGAGGAGGTGAACCGTTCAAGATGTAAGCAGCTAAGCAGGCCGGCGCCTCCGTTAATGCCCGCTCGAAATGTGTTAAT
>JAZHYW010067327.1:0-12321 GCA_037355805.1 Ixodes ricinus | reverse complement strand
TAAAATAAATTGCGTCATATATTTCAGCAATGTTTCTTGAGTGGCATACCTGCTTATGATTAGTAGGCTCGTGTAAAGAAAATCATTAAATATCTTCTTTCTTTGTGTGTGTGCGCCATCCATATAGCAAATCATAATTTATCCTGCAACATATTTAGATCAACTTCTGATAATCAAAACTTTTGATAACTCATGCGAAATTTGTAGCTTCCTGGAGTTTGAATTGATGAGAGTCTACTGTACGTCATATTGAAACTAATGGTTTAGCATTTCAGGGCTTACTGAAATCTGAACCTTTGTCCACTGGCAGTGCATTAAAAGCAAAATAGTACAGCAATATATTTGCTTTGGTTTCGTGCACTGGCAGCAGTTTGATGAAAGTCAAACTAGCATTATTAGGGAGCGAAAGCATTTCTTAAGGAATCCAAGTTAGGAGCGGACTTCTATAGCAATTTGTCGCGTGAATTCACTAATCGCTCTAAACTTGGGCAAAAGTCAACGTAAACCGCATTTATTTTGAAAAACGTCAATGTCATCGTCATCGTTGGCATCCCCAGGTCAGCTTATTGACTAGCAAGGGTTATCGGACCATGCCGATGACGTCACTTTTGCTAGTTTTCAGCTCCGTTCTCGCGCTCTGCTTTGCTCGGTGTGCCACAACGGGCAGGGCTTCGTCGAAATTCTAATTAGCGATTACGACACTCCTACTACCAAGAATAAGAGAAAAGTTTCTGCAATTTTAAGATGCCTAAATAAAACTTTCAGCTTTTTTTTTTGTTTTTTAATGCGAAATTATTAATTGTCTTATGGAGCGAACCGACGTCATCAGCTTCTAAAGCCGCTCCAAGCGGCACCTTCCCCTGTCTCAATGGAGCGAAGCCTGTCGTCGTACTAGAAATCTGATGAATAGGCTCCCATTGGCTGGCGCGCGGCGTAGTTCCAGGAACACCACCAGAGAAGACCTATTCATGGCGGCGCAGCACGCAGCGGCCCAGCCCCGGTAAGAAGGAGCGGTGCTGAGCGCGCACGAACAAACGCCGGAGAGGCTGCACGGCCGAGCCCAGCGCGGCGCGGCCAGTTCACGAGACGCGCGGTCGGCCCTCGGCCGCTACCTCGGCAGTAGCGATTCGAAACGTAGCCCTTCACGCCATTACGCCGCAGACGAACTAAGGGCGCGGCAGAACGACATTCATGCTTTCGCATTCACAACTCATAAGAAGTGCTTAGGCGTCCTTGAAATGTTTGATTCAAGGACTCTTTAGCTTTTCTTTAAACATGGTGCCTATGAAGCACTTCATTAACCTAAAATACTAGTTTCTAGAATGACAACTGACACCTCTCCCAAGTTCAAATTACCAACATGCATGGGATCAGTGCTTAAAGTCAGGGGGTTCTGGAAGGGCCTCGGATCCGCGATTTTAGTGAGCGGTTTGACACCCTTATGACAATCATACGTACTGAATGTTGCACTCCATGATCAGTTCTACAGTGATTAAAGTTCTGTTTATTATCCATGTTAATTATGTTGTTCCAAAAGTCATGTTTTAATTTTCATTGTAATCAAAGGTGCTGTAAACAAGAGAAGCAATCGGAAGGCCTGTATCAGGCCGTTGGGCATTCTTAATCTAAACGAAACAAGCCGGGTTATGTTTGCACCATAGTCAGGTCGGTTTTCTGTGCTACTAATAACCCCCTGTCTATTATTACGGGCAAAAGACTTTAAGCACTGCATGGCGTGATGGAAATACAGTATGACGGATACCCTATAGATTAAAGATACTAATTAGAAGGGCGGATTAACAAGGAAACCGTGATGGCAATACAGTATGACGGATACCTATAGATTAAAGATACTAATTAGAAGGGCGGATTAACAAGAAAACCATTGTAGTAGAGGCATCTGTGTTGGTTTCCTTAAGCATAAGTTTTATTTAGGCTGATATAATGAGCGCATTAAGTCCGTGCTCTGAAGTGGGCGAGCTTGGCACTCCGTTAACTAAACGAACAAGAACGCCGCCGGTGACTGACACTCGAGCGCGCTTTTCACGCATCGAGCTTTTTTTCTCGGAGCACGAGTGACTGCTTCCCGGTCCGTGACCGTCATGTCCACGAACAATATGGTTGATCTGACAGAAGCTTCGTCGTGACGAAGAGCGCAGTCAGACCACTGGCCCTTTTCAGATGAGTAATACTTAACCTAGCAGGTAAAAACGATTTAACTTGAAAGTCAAGAGAGCACACAGCATTTCGGGAAAAGGTTTGTTTGTGCCTCTCGCCCGAAAAGGAATTGGCATGCTTATCTATTGAGCAGTGGTGTGCCGGTGTCCGTCTCGCGCTACATCGACGGGGTCCGTCTCGCGCTGTAAAATGGAACCGCGGAACATCTGACAAGTTTGACAGTTTTCTGCGTTGACAAGCGAGTTCAGGAATGTTGTCTTTCCTTTAAATCCTAACTGTCCATGGTCAATAAATACATCGGCCGAGGTAAGTTTTCGCATATATGCTCGAAGCCACCCTTCAAATATTTAAGTAATATTAACCCATTCGTAGAGGATTCACAACGTCACCGTCTTTTTTTTATAATTTACAATCTGCCCCTACACACAGGCGTTAGTTAATGTATCTTCGAAATAAGTTCGGCTTCTGCCGCCCGTATCCACGAGATGCAGGGTATTAAAAGTATTCGAAGAAATTTATAATGACAGCATCTTTACTCAACACTCTGCCGTTCCAGAAAAGCCTTAATTTATTTATTTTGGAAATAATTTCGCCTTCTGCCGCCCCTATTGACGAGATGCCCAGTTAGTCATAACAGTGCAGTAGGGAGAGGCTCATGCGGCTTGTCAACTGCTTCGGTGTGTGGTACTTCTGTATGCTATGCTCCTTTAGTTGCTGCACTCGGAGTAAGGGTAAAGAAGCGCAAACTCAACATGCCCAGTCCCTGCAAGAAGGTAATGGACATATACATTTTGAGGTTAACAAGCCATAAAACAGGTAAGTTGCTTCATCTCTGTTGAACGATTCTAGAAATCTATCGATGCCCTTGCACCAGCAGAGTTCAATCGTTCATTATGAAAAGAAAACCAACAAAACTATAAGATGTTCCGCAGGAATAGGTTACAATGTCCGCGGCAAGCTGTGCTTTTGATTTGAGATTTTAAAGAAATTAGCTGAATTCACTGGGATTTAGAAATTGTATTTTACTCTGCAAGAATTTCTGTTCTGAATTTAAAGGTTGCTGGGGTTGACGTCCTTGCATTACCAATTGGTTAGAAAAATATAAGGAAACTGTATCGTTAAAGTAAAAAATAAATACCCCCCCCCAAAAAAAAAGTGCTATTTTGATATGCACCCATAGAGTTTTGTTCTGACTAGTAGTGACTGGCCTTGGTTAGCAATGCTTTATTGCCCACAGGATTAAAACAGTGGTTAACTAACGTCCACCCTTATGCACTTTTTGGTACAGGTGAAACAAAAAAAAACATCTCGTTAAATTTACCAACCCTTCCTTCGTGCAAATTTTGCAGTTCAAGTTTCCTAAGTGACACTTCCCTCACTAGAGTTAAATTAGAACAAAGAGAGAAAATTTGTTTCGTTAAGAGGGGCTAACCTGATATGCATCTGTGGATACAGGTATTGACTAACAATGACTTTTTCTCTCAGAACTAAAGAGCTGCTTCCGTAAAGAAAAAAAAAGAAATGTTCACGTTCATTCACACATTTTGTACAGCTGGATGAGACAAAACATGCTGTTAAAAATTAGCAATCCTTCTGATGTTCCAATTTTACTGTTCAAGGCTGCTCGGAGCAATTTACCCCACTAGTGCTCAATTAAAACAATAAGAGAACAGCTGTTACTTTAAAGTAAAACCATTAATTAAAATTCGTAGTTTCCTCTACCTTCGAAGTGCTATAATACACGAAATGCAGTATTTAGGAAGGGGTCATTATTATTTTGTTCATTTTATTTTAAACTGAATCTGTGTATAGGTCACATCTGGTTAAATCACGTGACATCAATTTTCCCGCCAAATTTACCGGAAAAACAAAAACTGGTTCATAGGTTACGTGACGTCAATTTTTCCGCTAAATTTAGCAGGGAAGAGGCATTTGTCTGTAGGTCCCATGACGTCAGGTCACGTGACATAAATTTCCTCGCCAAATTTAGCAGAGGAACTGAATTGGCGCATAACTCAGGAGACATCAATTGTTTCGCTAAATTTAGCGGGGAAACTGAATTGGGGCATAGGTCACGTGGCGTTAATTTTTCCGTTAAACTTTTCGGGAGCTTTCTCTTCCGCGCCATTTTCGACAGTTATAATCACAAACTGTTTTAAAGAGAACCATGATTAAACAAGAGCACGCTTCCCCTAAATTCCATCTGGGTCTCGAGTCGAATAAGCTAAGAGTCTCATGTCACATGTTGCTTACTCAGTAAAACACAACTTTAGAGCACAAACATTGAAATACGTAAATTGTTGATACGGCTCAGGGGAAAAATATCAGGTCCGTAAATACCCAATGCAATTGATTAGCTTAGATAACTTTATTTGCCTCAATTGTAAAGGTTAAATGACGTATATTGACGCATGTTTGATATCAGAATGTCGACACGCCAGGATCTGTGTTTTCCCGCACTCAAACCAGACAAACGACCGAGGATTTTCTGTCTGAGTCAAGAGGCATTGCAGACATGTTTTATCGCCACGTGTAGACATAATGCACAAGATAAAAAATTCCGCCACAAAAACAAAAAGAAGCCTAGTGAAGGCTTTGTCCGGCGTTACGGTGGTAGAGCCTATAAAAACGTCAAGAGAAGCTCTCTATTCATTCATTCTTCCAGGAACGCTCCAGTGGTGAGTTTTCAATTCTCGCATCCTAGACGCTACGCATCTTTCACACAATGTTTGTTTCCGAAACATTACGTCATGCTTCTGTCAGTATCATTTCGTTTTCACGGGATAATCGCGTTAGTAGAGCTTTCGGGTTACCAGTTCTTGTAGCGTGCAGGCACCATCAGTTTATCGAAGTATGGATCTGACAATTATTAATATTTGGCTTACTCATACACTGTAACTCGTCCCATCTACGACTTCCAAATCGCCAATAGCCACAGGAAACTTTTACTTCGTACTTTATTGTTCGGAGCTCTCATCTAATAATGCTGCATTTTCATTGCTTACGGAGTAACAACTAGAATGGTTAAAGCAAGCGTGTTGTAATTATCATTACTTAAACTAGCGTTCATATCCAGATCTGATCGATGTGCGAATTTTTTGTACCCGAAGATAAGCATTCCTCGTTGCTAACTGAACGGGTGGGATTCTCTGTAAACGTTATTCTTGTCGTTGTTTTTATTTTAATTTTAATTCAAGGATAACAAGTTCGCCTATCGCCAGGCTCTACGTTTCTAATGCTGTCAGTAAATGTAATTGGCAACGTATCCAATGCTCCAATCTCTAGGCTCCTGATTATTCTGCCCTCCGTTTTGTATATTACAATGTATCCTCGCATCCCACACTCTTAAAAATGTCTGTGCGTCTACTTTCACGCACACCATTCGGAGACCAATCACCGCAACTTACGAAGGCAGCTCAGCAAATGACGATGCCGAAACATATGTTTAGACGAAAAAACGCAGTCTGAGTTGTGACATTAAGCAATGCAAGCGTGACGTTTTGCATTGCCTAATGTCACAACTCAGACTGCGTTTCTTGGTCTAAACATATGTTTCCGCATCGTCATTCGCTGCCTCGCGTAAGTTGCGTGTGATTGGCTCTCCGAGTGCTGTGCGGGAAAGCAGACGCATGAGTTTTTTTTAAGAGTGTGTGTCTGACAAAGCAGAGATTGTCAGTAAAACCTTGCTTGGGATTCTTCTTTCAGTTTTCGAGTGAAATGAAGCTGCTTCTACCTTTTCTCCTTGCTGCTTTGTTGGCTGTGACATGTGAGTAAACTGGGTTCACTACCCATTCAGCTATTGTAGCCTAATATTATCGGATCAACTGTGGTTCTTAAATTTCAGAACTAAGCAATTTTTTTCAATGACAGGCGTATTGTTCTCTAATTTTGTTTGTGGAGGACACATGGAGAAATTCGTAATACTTTCCTAGAGACCATCCGGAGTTTGAGGAATTAATGCGGGGTCTTGAAACATTTCTCACTCATTTTCTTAACAATAACTTTTCTTTAAACGCTAACAGGACCGAATGATAGATCTAGAGTCCTCAACAGGGTGTTTAAGTTTTTTTTACGTGTTAATCAGCTCTTAGTTTCTCAAAACCAATTAGGAATATAGTGAAGTTGTAAAAAAGATCATTCAAATAAAACCTTTGCCTTTCCGTCTTTTTTCTATGTTCCTACAGGCGGCGCAAGCATGTGAGTAAAATATTTTATAATTATTGCACCTCTGAGAACGGTACTGTTCAAACAAATTTATACTTATGAAACATGTTCTTCTTTCAGAGAGCCGGCAGAAACAAAGAAGCCTGTGGAAGTTGCTGAAGAAGTAGTTTATTATTCACTACGCTACATCGTCTTTTTTCGTGTCTTTTTTTTTTGTAATTAGTAATATGCGGTTTTTTGCAGTAACAAAAAAGCAGTTAAAAAGACAATCCTATAATAGCCAAATTAAAAGTGTAATGTCGTTAGCATCATAATCGCCCAAGATATGAATATCTAATATGATTTTATGCACAATGAAAGAACTTTTTATCCATCCAGTAACATAAGCCTTTTTTGTTTATTTGAAATATACCAATTTGTATCTACTTGTAAAGCATTATCACCCGCCTATTTTTTAGCACGAAACAGAGCTCATTTGCGGACACAATAAATGTTGGCACTAACACATCGGAATGTAGTGATACGTTTATCATTATTTTCGAGTCTTTTGTCATGACATTCTTGATTACGAATAACCTATATATATAGGGTGCTCGAAGTCACAAGGCTCGATCTAAACTGGACAATAAAAATCGACACCTGCACGTAGCAATTTATACTTTTCGTCAAAGGTGTATTTCACAGGTCGGTTTTTCTTGTAAAATTGTAAAGGGTAGTTCCCTTTCTGTAAGAAATAGGGCCAAGAAACTTGCCAGGGTCTACGGCGGGTGATGACCCAGACGACCAAGTCCAGTAGCGAAGTGTGTTTGGCGTTCGTATCAATAGATGGCGTCGGGAGTTCAGATTGCAACGTGCAGGTTTCGATTTTTACGGTCCGTTTTAGATCGAGCCTGGTGACCTGGACCACCCTATATTAAGGTGTTGTCTAGCCTGTATAGCCACCTCCGGCTCAAACTTTGCCAGTTTCGATAATTCCGCGCTTATGAAAAAAAAAACGCATTCAAAGCAAAACTAACTGAGAAAACTTGCAATCTTACGTATCGCGATAAAACTAGTGTCAGATCGCACGGTGTCAACCGACGACAGGAAAAGTATTAAAATTGAAACTCATATGGCACTACGGCAACCAATAAAGAAACATGGAAAGGAGGAACAGTCTTGGGCCTGTTCATATACGCTGCCTCCCAGACATAAAATGATATCTTCTTTTATTTTTTATATAATATTGTATCGGAAATGTTTGTATGAAAATGGATATTTCCGCTTTCTACATGCAGTGACTGATTTTCGGAGCCATTTTATATTGCAAACTCCATTTTTAGGCCTACAACACTTAACCAGGGTCCCTTATTTTGCTGTTGTTGTTTTCTTATTCATTCTAGCTGAAGAGTACAGCTGGAGACGAAAAGTAGGAGAAACCCTTGAAAAGGTTGGCAAATGGCTTCAGGGAAAATACTCGGCAGCAACAGAAGAGGAAGAACTGGAGATGGCGCTGTTGATTGCCGAACTCGAGCAGTCTGCCGCCGGTGTGAAGGGCGCCCTCAGCGAACATGACGACGAAGTTGACGAAGTTGAGGAAGTCGAAGATGAAGTGGTTCCTTACGGTCTGAGGAAGAAGTTCAAGAAGTGGAGGAAGAAGATCGTCAACGCCGGCAAGAAAATTGCTACGGCCGTTGTGATCGACAAGGCTGCTGGTGCCGTTGTTGCGGCAACTGGATAAACTCAGGAAACGAATGAATTTCGCTTTTATCTTGAACTAGAAAATAAATTATGTTCAAACTGAAATGGCTTTCGATGTGTAAGAGCTTGTTAGAACACAAGTTCTCAGGTCCCTGTTTTTTTAAGTTGCCATATTGAGGGGGGGGGGGTACTTGCTTTGTCTCGTGTTGGGATAAGAAACTAGGTTGCTGATGAACAGTTTGTAGGGTGTGTATATCTGTGAAATATGAATAAATAAACATAGGCAGGTATGCATAATGTAAGCTCTATACACCAACTCATGTTTACAAACAAACCGGAGCGCCCCTAGCGGACGCCACCGGCGCCGCGCATGCGCGGTGGATGGTGGGCAAGAAGCCCGCCGTCGCCCATAAACAAACCATTGAATTGCGTTGTTGTCAGCGTCAGTGGGAGTCCCCGTGCTCTTTTTCGAGTTGGAATTGTTGATTCTACGTCCTCCTAACAATGTCCGACTACTTGAGCGGCTTCATCAAAATTAACGAGGCAAAACTTTGCGTGAATAATGTGACGTGCGGCGATTCATTTCACGTGGACGCCGCAGAATGGGCGCTAAAGCCTGACTCCCACGATGAGATTCTGCTCCCTATTTTCAGTCGCGACGTCGCTCGGGCTGCAAAAGCGTGGACCGTAGCTGAGATGGTGGACGTCGATACTGAAAACCTCAAGTAGAATCGGGCATTACAAGTCGGTGATGGCCACTGGTAACAATGATCAACATCTTCTTGTATCTACTGTTTACACTTAGCCTACTTACCCCAGCTAACCTTCAAAAGTGTTTTGAGGCCTGCACTTAGTTCTTATCGCAATTACCGGGTCAACGTTTGGTTTACGGGCCGCTGTCGTTTGAACGAGCTGACGACAAAAAGCAGACGTTTGAAAGAGCAGACGACAGTTCGAACGCATGCGCAATGGAGTTCGGGCAAGAAGCACCGCGTCCCGCGTCAACAAACCATTGGAATGTCACGTTGTCGGCGTCTGTGTGAGTCTGCATACTCTTTTTCGCGTTGGAATTGTCGATTCTACGTCCTCATAATAATGTCTTACCACTTTAATCGCCTGAGCGAAATTATCAAGGCTCGTTACGCCGCTAAACTTTGCGTAAATAATTTGACGTGCGGCGATTCATTCGCATGAACGCCGCAGAATGGACACCAAAACCATGATGAGATTCTTCTAGGTATTTTCGGCCGCGACGTCGCTCGTGCTGCAAAAGTGTAGAAGGTAGCGGCGATGATCGACGTCGATACTGAAAATCGGAAGCGGGAACAGACCAAGCGTAACAAGTCGGTGATGGCCACTGGTACCAATGATCAACATCTTGTATCTACTGTTTACACCGAGCCTACTTAAGTCTTTTGAGGCCTGCAATTACTTCTTATTGCAATCACCGGGTCAAAGTTTGGTCTACGGGCCGCTTTTGTTTGACCGAGCAGACGATAAAAAGCAGACAAGTTCGAAAGAGCAGACGATAAAAAGCAGACAAGTTTGAAAGAGTAGACGAAAGTTCGAACGATCAGGCGGCCGTGTGAATTTGAAGACGCACTGAACCCGTGGGTGGTCCGGACAACTTGGCGGTTTTCTCTCGTTCATGTTGGAACAAAGCAAATACATCTGGCGACCACAAAGTTGTTGCCCGCACAAGCAATCGTAGTTCGACAGCGTCTGGTTTGCCCTTTTCACGGCTACTATCCACGTTCTCGGACGAACGGAGGGGGCAGAAACACATGAAAACTGATCTTCAAACCTTCCCAGACTCTCTTGGTACAGCCCCCGTCGCAGCATTTTGACGAGAAGGCAGGTTTTTTGTCTGGTTTCTTACAAAGAAACAGAGGAATGCATGTCTCGCACGGCGACTTCTGCCCACCGCCCCAGACCGGAAGTGCGTCCGACGCGCCACCACCGCGGCGTGACGTAGGAGAGTTGAGTTCGTGTATATAGAGGTTACAAGTCAAGAAGGTAGCGGCAAATGCCCCTCAAAGGGAATCATATATCCCTCCGCCACCTCCGCATCCAATAGCGTCCCATCGTTTCCGTGACGTCGCGGTCAGCGCGCGAGGAGGGTCTTGCCTTTCTGTACATATTTGCTTTATCTTTCGACTTTGACTTAGCATTGTGGAAGCCACGAGAGGGAGATTAGAGTCTTCGCCCTCCGATCGAAACAAAGACGACTTCGGGGATTAGCTTCCCCTTCGATGGATACAAAGGTCGCTTTCTTAAAAAGTTGGGGTCGAAGACAAGTTGGCACCACTCTGTGGCCATTATCTATCCATTGAAGCAGAACAAGGAGCGTTTCCAGTGAACTCTTCTTTCGACTGCGGAGGGATTTCAAACCGGCGCATCACGCTTCTGGGAGGAGCTTCTCCTACCTTCTTAACTTGTAACCGACTATAGTTGTACAGTCGGTACTTTATAAAGATGACCAAAGTGATCGACGGCCGAAACAGTGAAATCGCCGTTTGCGGCGCTGCACTGTCTCCAATACTAAAGCCCCTCTATCCTAGGAAAAGTGGCGCTATTCATTGTTGTGGAAGTGCTCATCCAATACGAAATCCCTCATATGTACATATATATATATATATATATATATATATATATATATATATATATATATATATATATATATAAGAGGGGGCCACTAAACCTTTCCTTACTCCTATTAATATATATATATATATATATATATATATATACAGGGTGTTTTCACGAAAAGGTGGACAAATTCTGATGTTGCGAAAACTACGCTTCGCAACAAAAAAAAGCTGTGTCTCTTTGGTCCTGGGCCAGGAGCCTATTTAGGAAAATTATTAAAGTCCGAGATAATTAAATTGTTAATTATTTTTGCGTAATTAACTTTTTTAATATTGTGTTTAAGGGCATAGTTTCAATTAGAAAATTTCTCAGCGTCATCGAAAAGCACTAAATCAACAAATTGCAGAAGAATAGAAGGCACGCGAAGCATTTTACGGCTTTCTGAAAAACCGTACTAATTCGACGGGTTTTTCAGTTTCGGTTTGTTATCGGAGCGCATCTCCGCCCCGGCAGCACTGCGCCCCGTGGAGAGATAGTGCATCCTACCTCTGCTGCGCTGTCATCGCGCGACGCAGCAGAGGCTGGTTGCACTATCTCTCCACAGGGCGCGGTGCTGCCGGGGCGGAGATGCGCTCCAATAACAAACCGAAACTTAAAACCCGTCGAATTTGTACGGTTTTTCAGAAAGCCATAAAATGCCTCGCGTGCCTTCTATCCTTCTGCAATTTGTTGATTTAGTGTTTTTCGATGACGCTGAGCAAATTTTCTAATTGAAACTATGCCTTTAAACCACAATAATAAAAAAGTTAATTATGCAAAAATAATTAACAATTTAATTATCTCGGACTTTAATAATTTTCCTAAATAGGCCCCTTGCCCAGGATCAAAACGACACAAGGCTTTTTTTTGTTGCGACGCGTAGTTTTTCGCAATATCGAATTTGTCCACCTTTCGTGAAACACCCTATAATGTATATATATTATATATATATATATATATATATATATATATATATATATATATATATATATATATATATATATATATATATATATATATATGTAAAAAGGAGGTAAATGCTTTAAAACGTATTTATTGGGCGACGTTCCGAGCGGGGACCACTCTTCATCAGGTCCTAATGTTGCAGTGAAAGCTGGAAGCCCGCCACTTTGATACGGCGGCAAAAAAAAAAAAAATATCCCTTGAGGAACGGCGAAAAACAACTTCTCAAAACCGACCATGGGTAGACGAAGGCCGCGGCCAGGAAGTGGCCCCGCATGCATCCCCAAACAACCCCCGCTGGGTGCCGTTGGGGGCTCGGCAGTGTCAGAATGAAACAAGGGAACAAAACAAAATCAAGTGGGCCCAAAAGCGCGTCCGGGTGGCAAGAAGAGCCAGCAGAGACACAGGAGCAGCTCGGGCGCGAACCGAGACGCGCGATGGTTCATGTTACACACCCAAACACCCCTCTCCACCCCCCCCCCGCACACCCACACACCCACGCACTCACGTGCTGGCATACCCCCCCTTTTTTTTTCTTCTTCTTTTTCCTTTTTTTTTTCTCACCGCCCGCTTCCCCATCTCGTACCCGAGAGCGAAGACATTACTCGAGGTCGTTATGATGTCCAGTGCAAGGAGAACTCTAGGCAGGGGACACCGTCTGTTCGTTTTCCCGTCAACGTGGGGGTTCCGAGGAGGTGAACCGTTCAA
>JAZHYW010067325.1:0-32475 GCA_037355805.1 Ixodes ricinus | reverse complement strand
TTAGCCACATGTTCGTGCGCGTATGGCGTGCGTTTGTTCGCGTTTTCTCGAGCTGCACGAACACGCAGTGGAGCTGGGCTGTGATTCTGGCTCAGTGCTGTATGTGCAAACCGACCTTGAGTTGGGCGCGCTTTTGTTATACATCATGGCTTCGGACTGACGTCACCGATGAACAGCCATTCTGGCGGCCCTAAGCTGCCGATCAGCGCACCTTCTTGAGCGCCCATTTCGTTCTTCTATCGAATTTGTTGTCCTCCGCAGTGAACAAGTGGGAATGATTGTCCATCATAGATCCGATGACGTCACCAGCACGATGCGATGACGTCACCAGCATGATGCGAAACGTCGCCAACGACAACGTGATGACGTCACCAGCACGATGCGATGACGTCACCGGCAAATAGACGCGATGACGTCAGGTGTATGCACGTGTAGGCGGTAACGCGTTGCTGGGTAACGACATTATCGGTAACGCATAGTTACGTTACTCTCCGCTACCTCTTCCCGGGCATTAAAAAAATTACACTTCAACATTTTTGTGTGTTTTTATGCAAGCCAGGTCATGTGAATTTGTGGAGTTTTCGCCAGTCTTTTTTTATTCTGAGTATTTAGGTGAAACCGTTAAAGCTAAAGTAATTATGGTCAGTTTCTAGCGTGAACTTACAGTTTCTGAAATATGGCGCTTATGCATACCTGTCATGACTTAAGAAAGCCTTGAGTTACAGGGGAAACAAGAAGGACAAACACGACGAACTCTCATAACACAGCTGCGAGTTTAATTTTTCTAGATTCTTCCTCTTTATAGAACGACTTCCACCATCACTAGAACAATTCCTACCGTCAACCCTACGGTACACGTCGGATAGGCAAGGTCCAACGACCCCGATTGAAAAAAACCGAACTCGAACCGATCGAACTTCCACAACAATAAAACAATAGAATATCCACATAAATCGTACACTCGCCGGAAGGCAAACTCAACACACTGATTCGATAAAGAACATATACCTGTATCGTGAAAAACATAAAACGTGTTAATTTAATTAAAGAAAATGTCGAAAAGCACCGCACTGGCTTTTGATATCGGTGAACGTAACGATACTTGTACTTTGGAGTAACGTAGGTCCGTAACGCGTTACTTTCATAATTAAAAAACAGTAACGCAACGTACTTCGTTACTCTTTTATCGGTAACGATAATGCGTCTACAATCCCTGGGTGTATGCCACGCATAATCACGACCAGTATGATTACAGTCAACGTTATTGGATTAGCTCAGTTACTGAACTGCTCATAGACGCTTCTTGCACAAACAATACCCCCCCCCTCATCCCTCCCTCCCTCCTCTCCCTCAGTTGCCGTCCGGCCCGTCGTTCGACGCGCTGGACGGCAGCTGTGCTAATCTGCAGTGTATTCTATGGAAAACGAAACGTTTCTGAAGCACAACGTTGAGATGGCGTTCCACCGTACTCTATGGAAGACACAGTTTTGAAACGAAAATCTAGATGGCGCTTCAAACGACGGGAGGCGGACTGAAGTGAGTTATAGGGGTACCCTGCTCCGCGGGAGCTCCACAACCGACCTAATCTAGTAACGTTGATTACAGTCAAGGATCACGTGGCCGCAAAAGCTTCTTATCACGCGTTTTCTGCTAACCGATTTGCATCCGCGCTACCTTCCATTGACCCGTTTTCGCCAAACGAACGTTATCTCGCCCAGAGCACGTCCAAGGCGAGGAGCACGTGCTCGTACGCTTCCGCCGCACTGTCAGCGAACGAGGTCGACCCACGTTCGAAGCAGCGAACTCCGGTTATACGAAACTCCGCTTACGGTCAAGTGTCGGTCTGCGCTCGTCGCGGCCACAGTATCCGGAGCGCGCCGCTGTAATCGGGTTGTTTACTCTTACGAGGCGATGGCGCGCTTGACGTTGCTGGTGTTGCTGGTCGTTAAGTGGTGCTTTGCGTCCAAAGTCACGAGCGAAGTGCGGTGGGCGCCGTGCCTGCGTGTGCCCCGGACGCCGTGGCTTCCGAACGCAAGTTTGCTCGGACTCGCACCGCTTCTACCCCCTTCGTGTTTCGCGTTATTGAATTTACAGTTCGTTAAACTGCGTCGGTCGTCCGTACGTCGTACGTTTTTGCGCGGAGCACTTCCTTGTCGTGGTGCTTTTTTTGGTTACTTTGACTCTTCGTGTTAGTTGATAAAGGAACGGGCCCTCTTTCTTATCTTATTTTTTACGTTATAAAACATGCGACTGTTTTTTACGCTTAGGATTAAAAATTGCGTTTGCGATGTTTGTGTAGCTTGCGATTTTTAAACGAGGTAGACATGAATAAAAGAAGGATGTAGATTTGTGTAGTTGGTTACACCCGGTCGCAGAGCATCACTAGATCCCATGTACACAATAAAAATGAAAAAAAGAATTTAGTTGTGGAAACATACAGCTAGTAACACTTCAACGTCCAGTTCTTTTTATGTGTTCATTTTTTCGAGCTTGTTGTCATCCCTGGATGACGACCTGAGACGTATGCCTGCACTTTCATTTAAGGTAATGAAGGCTGTCGGTTAGCTCTGAAAGGAACATTGCTGGCATTTATCTTCTTTGCGCGTAGTTGGAAGCTCGTTTTAACCGTTCTCGCGCATGAAACAGATAACGAAATGATGGTTGCTTTTGTTGTGAAATGTCTCTCCGTGTCAATCGCATGATGCCCGATATGCATTTCGCTTATCGCCACCGTGTACCGTTCACATTTTTTTACTCCTGTGTTTCTTTTCTATGGCGCAGCATATAGCCTCTATGGCGCCAAACAACAGTTCGACGATACAGACGCCGTGGCACCAGACAATCGATGCGAGCTTCGGCTCACAGCCTGAGCGTTATGTATGCTATAAAATCGTTGATTTTTGTTTTACTCTCCTTTTTAGAATATTGATTTTGGGACTATCAGTATGGCGGAACGGAACGGGAATCAGAATGGCCTAAAGTACGATACAAGCGGTCGAATTCGGTTCTTAGTGCATTCTCTTTTCTGCGGCACGACGCACAGCGGTCGTGCATTCAGGCGAGCTACTTCGCACCACGGCGCTCGACGACGGTTTATTCACGGGCTTGGCGCAATTCTTTTGTCTCCCGAACCTTGCGCTTTTGTTTTGGGCCGTCCGAATGGAGTCTCATTCGGCTAAAGAATCTGGTCGACTTCGAATCTTCTAAGGCGCGAACCCCCCGCGGCACTCGCGCGAGCCTTTTAGCGTAATTAATCGAACAAAGGAACCGACCGGTTTTTAATGAAGGCGCGGCGTGAGCCCCGCGCATTTTATTGCGCAAGCGACTTCTCGAAAGCCGCTGTCGCATCAGTCGCGGCAGAATTCCGCCCGCGGGAGTTCTACAAGGCGACGCGTGTCGCGGAACGCGCACGCGTTGCCGACATACGTCGACGCACAAATACATTCACGCGAACATTCCAAGGATGCATACAGTGCTCTCCGAAACGGCACTTGGAAGTTCCCGGCGTTCGCGTGCTTCCTCCGGGACGGACGAAGTTTTCATCGCCTCGAGCGAGTGCGCCGTTAATTTAAAGCAGAGAATGCAAATTTGGCGTGAGGGTTCGTCCTCCTGCAGTCGTCACCGCAATCTCGGTCCCTTTATTCAATTTCCCATCTTTTGGAATTGCCACTCGGGCTAGCGTGTCTTGGGTGCTGCGCGTTCAATCTCGATGATTGGTTGGAAGTTGACTGTACGTGTAGGCATTCAGTCGGCGTTCGTCTGTTTTGAGGCCCTTTGTTTTCGGCTTCTAGCAGGAGAGCGTGGAGCGGCGCAGTCTTCAACACTGCGGTTATTCTTTTATGTTTTTCGACGTGGAAGTCTTTTTAGTTAACTATGATTAATTGGACAAAAGCGGACCGATGCATGTGCAGTGCCTTTCAAGCGTAGTGTCTACACGCGATCGTGAAGACTAGTCACAGACCTAGCTGGACCGTCTGTTGGAAAGACTGTTGGAAAGGAAACAGGGTTAGTGCAGTTACAGTCATCGCAGGAACCGTCAAACTCGCCAGAGACAGTTGGTTGCGAGGAAATGTTCAGTTTCGGGGACAATCGTAGCAAACTGCTGCATTTTTCCCGTGGAACAGACGCGTCAGACAATCTGTTCACAGCCTAACACTCTAATGCCTATGCGTCACTATAGAGTGGCTCAAGCCGATCCGACGCTGTACAACAAGCCGGAAATATGGGCCGTGCATGTTCGCAGGCGACTGAGTTAGCGACGGTATTAACTTGTGGCGTCATCTACCGATAAGCGCAACGAGCAGACGAAGCACTCTGTCCTCTAATCGCTGCGCCTATCGGAAGATGGCGCCACAAGTTATTAGCGTCTCTAACTTGATCGTCTGCGAACGCCTTTCGACGTTGACTTTGAGAAGTTCGTTGCATTCATTTTCATTTTCTTCTTCTTTTTTTTTTTTTTACAGGAAGAGAAGTGCGTCTTGAAAATTTTCACGGTAAAACTGACCTGCTCAGTGCACTATACTTCGTTTCAGCTTCCGTCCGAGCGCAGCCAAAGCTACGTGTGGCCGGAGCCAATCACACGCCGGCAACAGGTCACGCGATCTCGCCTGCACTTTTGTATCACTCCGCTGCGCCGCTGGTCGTCCGCGCCGCCCGCGCTCGCCGAGTATTTCGTCTGCTACGGGTGTATCAACGGTATCGTCTGCTACAGGTTTAAAACGTGCCCTTTCACATTCTGAAATTTAGTCATAGGGGATGTCAGTACGTAGGCTGGCCGCTGGCGTCTGTGTCCGAGCTTTCTGATCCTGTTCGGCATTTCGGCATAGTTTCGAGATGTAAGTACATCGTTCCAACGTGCCCGATGACCCGACCGTTGATGTTTCCTTGTATTGTTTGGATATACCGGGGCTCGAGGCGCAGGCCTTTCCACCAGCTTCTCGGCGTTCAACGTGATCGGCAGGTAAAGGGGTGCCCTGATTTCGCCGCGTGTCAGTGAATTGTAGTGGCCCGGACGCTTTTCTTGTTTACAACGCATTCGCGGTACGACGCGGCCGGAGTCTCCTGCCCAATTTGAAAGTAGACATTCATCACGACCTTTCGCGCCTGACGCCCGAAGGTGCCTTTCCGAAAGGACGTTTTGAAGCGACCGGTGAGGAAAGCAGCGAAGCACATGATTCGGCCATTACGGGAGCAAAATCACACAGAAAACCGAGCGAGCGCTGCAGCAGTGTTGCCAGCGGATGTACGTGTTTTCACCAAACCACATGCATTGACATATATTAATAAAAACATAAACTTCAGGTATTTAATTCCTTTTGTTGCAAATCATTCTCAGCAGCACACATCTGGAATATTGTACAACGTTTACGCACAAAACAGCTATATAAAAAATATATATATATATATATACTTTTGCGGACTACTTTGTGGTGCGTAGGAATGCTCTTTCTCGAAGTTGCGAACCGTCCCCCAGCCTTTGGCTGCGCTCGGACGGAAGTTCGATTTTTTCCAGCTCGGCTTACAGCGTCGGATCCGCTTGAGCCATCCTATACAATGAATATGTAACGACAGCCGTTGTTGGCGCCTGTCATACTGGGGGAGGGTTGTACGTAGAAAGGAATAAGGGGAGGGTTTTAAGTAGAAAGAGTAAATAAACACGGCAACGCGCGGCACGTGCAGCTTCACCACGCTCTGTAGATCATTTGTTAGGGGTGTATTTTTCCTCCTTCGAGCCTCATACGTGAACGTTCGTATTTTTCTTGCTTGATGATCGGGCGTTTATGAGATGTCTCGACGCGGAAACATCACCCGTTATACACACACGCAGCACTTTACCTTAAAATGGACCGCAGCGGACGAGCCGTGGAAGCCAATTCAATGCCGTCAGAGTGTCACGTGACCTTCCGGAGGGGCGCAGTGACTCGCAGGGCGCACAGTCAAGCGACACGTTCGCAGCCCGAGATTGGGAGGGATGGCTCATACCGAACGCTGCGGTTTATCGTAAGATGCAACGGAGTGCAGTTCGTATCCCCTGGTATTTGCTCGAAAACCCGTCAAGCCACTTTGGCGTCAGATTCGTTTTCTCCTATCCGCTCTCGTGGCGGCTCCACCTTTTTTCCCCCACCTTTATGAGAGCTCGGCAACTTGACCGAATCTATTCCCGGGTGTCTTCAAGTTCTCGCCTGAGGTGTTAATACTTTGCCTGACCCGCCCCTTTCACTCTACTTTAGTAACTTCACGTGCGTGCCAGTGCACGTTCACACGTGCCTGTGTTTCCTCCTCTCCTTCGCGCTGCAATCGATCGAGGGGAAAAAATGGGAAGAGGGAGGGGACGACAAGGGAGAACAGGGAAGTGGGACGGAAGAGAACAGGAAGTTCCCCGATATTTCCTTCTCCCCTTTCCTCCTCAATTTTCTTTTTTGGTTGTTTTTGTAGCCTTGATTATGCTGGCGGGTATACGTTTCTCGCTTCCCGTTTTGCCTATCGATCCCTCGACGTATTTATACCTCCGAGTGTGAACCCGATTTCTGATTGCCCCCTTTCTCCTCCTCCTCCTCTCTCCTTCTCTCAAACAGCTTCCCGAATTCCCTTCCCTTCCCTCTTTTTTCTTCTTTTTTTTTCTTCTGAACCATACTTGCTGCTATGCACGCGGCGGGTTAAAGCCAGACGGCTCTCTCGTCTGTTTGTTTAAATCTATTGGCGATTCAGTGTGGCGCTGAATACTTCTTTTAGTTCCCGCCTTTTTTTTTTTGCCTTTGTTTTTAAAGGCACGCATTACTGATGTACCTGGCGTCGCGGCGGGGAGCAGCAAAACTCTCGCTAACTTTTCTAGTTAATCACCGTTTGTAATTTCCCGAACGTGTAAGAACGAGCAGACGTGCATGGTACCCACTGCGTCTGTCGGAGCTGTGCGTCTCTGCTGTTTTGTGTTTAACCGTGTTGTACTCGACCGTACCACATACAACCGTTTCGTTCGTTGGTGCATAACGGAACAGTGAGCGGACCTTTCTTCTTTTTTTTTTTCTCGCTTAGATTTTTGTGTTGCAGATGTGCGTGCGTGCGTGCGTGTGTTCGTGCACGTGCGTACATAAGTGCCAGCCCTTTTTTATATTTTTCACGCTTGGATTTTTTTCTCCCATCTCGCTGAGGGTAGGCATTTTGTCATTGCATGCAATTGGCAAGTGAACGAAGGCAGTTGGAATTTGGAAGCGGCGAGTTTGACGTTCCCGGAGGCGTTGAACGTCACGCAAGACTACTACCAGACGAGGAGTGAGGGCCTTCGTTGTTGTATTGCCGCGGGGTTGGAAGTTCTTAAACGAACGGAAGTGGTTTCTAACTCAAGTTATCCCCCCCCCCCTTCTCCTCCCTCCCCGAGAAAATAAACGAGTATTTCCCGCTCCTCCCTCATTTTGCTCTTCGTTCGGCAATCTCCGTTGGAGTGTTGGAACTGCGGGAATTGAGAAAGTAGACAGTTTTGCCCTAGTACTTTTTTTTCTTCTTAGAAATGTGTACAGGGTTTTGTTGATATAGCTGTTGTTGGCTCGCAACAAAGTTTTCAGTTGCAATAGCATCTGGTAACTGTACACGCAGTATTGCTCCGAAGTTATGTGGAAATGAGCGAATTTGTCCCTGTTCCACGGTGGTTGTTACGTCAGATAGATTTTGCAAATTCAAATAGGCAAATAAGACCTTGCTGTCTCCTGTCAGGTGACGCGGTTCGGTTCGGTAGAACCGCTATGACGTAGTCGTGCTGCAGCTGTGCTGCGTGCAACTTCAGGGAGTTGTAGTGAGTCGTTTTTGGAGCTCACGGTTCCGAAATGATGAGCGCTGCCGCTTCTCCGTGAAACCGTACTTAAAATTGTAACGAGTTTTAAGGCCCGTTCACACAGTTGCGTTCGAGTGCGACTGCAACCACTCGCGTCCCATTAAGACTGCTTGCGTCGAACCGTTGCTATGGCGACCCAATGGGAAGGCGCTGTGCTGGACGACGCAACGCAGGGCAACGCGGTCGACGCAACTGTGTGAACGAGCTTCGAGTGATTCGTAACACTGGTGCAACCGCGTAAACGATGATGATGACCGTGTTTGACCGGTAGCGCCATCTTGTAGTAAACCTCTGAAATGTCGCGCAGCGTGCAAATATTTGGGCTCGCGTTTTATCCTTTGAAACAAAACACCCGAGTTAATATTTCCCGGTGAATGTTTTAAGAGCTTTGAAGCTATAATTGAGTAAAAAGTGTCTGAACGTCCACAAAGGTAGTCGATGCGTCTCTATCCTCTTTCTTAACCTTGAAGAATCGTTCACGTCGTGGCCGTCGAGCCAAATCATTCCGTTTGCTCGCTTTCTCCGCGGCGGCTAGTTTTCCCGGATCACGAAAACTTACTCACGCGCGCAGTTTGGAACATTCAAGATCGCTTGCCATTACGAGCAGCCTTCGGAATGATTTGGTTCGCCCTTTCAAATGAAGCAAAGGGTGGCAGGATGGCAAATGGCCTTCCGCTGTCCCAAATGTAACGCTCGGCTGGGCCGGCGGAGTCGGTCGCGACGATGCGACCCACCATCTTGCGTATTTTCCCCGGGTCGTCCACGACTCTGACTGCATTGCAATGGCGACTCCAGCGGCCGGTATGAGAGAAGCGAACGAGAAGCGGAACCCGAACTCCCCAACGATTTGCGCGCGCGCATGCGCATTGGCTTCGACGAAGCGTTCGAGCACGAACCATTCAAGTCGATACGACTCACTAAAACTCGCTTTTGTCTGTTTTTGCTCCTGGATATTCGTGGACACGATAAAGGCTCGTTCACAAACTTGTAACCGAGTACGACTGAGAGAGACAAGACCAATTTTTAAGCCTCTTGCGACGTCTTAAGGCTCGTTCACACCCTTGCAACCGAGTACGACCGAGAGAGGCAAGACCGGCTTTAGTCCTCTTACAACGTCTTAGGACCATCTCCGCAGCAGCGCCCCCGGTCGTAAGACGTCGCAAGATGATCAAAAACCGGTCTTGTCTCTCTCGGTCGTACTCGGTTGCAAGTGTGTGAACGAGCCTTTACGACCGGATGCGATGCTGTGGAGCTGGTCCTAAGACGTCATAAGATGCTTAAAAATCGGTCTTGTCTCTCTCCGTCCTACTCGGTTGCAAGTATGTGAACTGCGCTTAAGCCACGCCTCGTCGTGGTACATCGTGCAATAACCGTACGATCCTAAAATCAGAGGGTTTTCTAGCAGCCTTGACAACCCGGAGTACTCGTCGGGGAACTTGTATGTCAAGATTTTGTAGCCAGGATTAGAAGGAAACAAGCTTAATTCACGCTCAGAGTCCATGAATGTGCCGCTTTACGTACGTACCACCGAATAAATAGGGAGTTTTCGTAGATCGTTTTCACCTTCCCGCAACGCTGTCCGCAACCTGCTACGATACCCGGAACTCTACAGCCAAGGCCACCGACGCGCAGGCACAGTAGCGGCTTCTTCGTTGCGGAGGGCTTAGCGGAGGAGGAAACGCGGCCTACGAAAACTCCCTAATGAGTCTACCTCTATCGAGGCGCTCTTCAGAATGCAGTAAATAATTCTTATTATTACTATTATTATTATTATTAATATTAATTTTGATCTTTTATTTTGTATTTTACTAGAATAACTGCTGTCGTACAGGCAAGAATGGGAAAGCCCGTGGCATTTTCCTCGTACGTTTTAATCATCCTTCGGTCGTCTCTGTTGGGCAGGACCAGTGGACAAACGACGTTCGAACGATCGTGCTTCAGCTCATCAGGTGCTCCGAAGGTTCTAATTTCCGAAGGTCACTCCAGCTTTCCTGCCTCCAAATAACATCGCCATTTAAATCCGCAAACGCCACTGCCACAACTTAAAAAAGAAAAAGTATAGTAATGTTTTTGCGTACGCCAGTGAAGACGTGCAGAATGAATCGCCCCAAAAACGACAGAGCGAGGCAACTTTCCATATAATGTGTTCCAAGTGGATACGTCGTGTTGTATTGTCTCCCGCCGCCCCCTTTACTCCTGCGACATCCATTCCTTCGGCGGATGTTCTGAGCTGTTCATAATCGAATATTGAAGCCGCGGCTGTTTGCGTCGTTCGGAGCCCGAAAGCGGCCCGGCCATGCTTCCGTTTCACCGTACGATGGACCGCAGGCGACGCGGCGACCCATCGGAGCCAATCAAGCGCCGAGTGGGTGTCACGTGACTTGCGGGAGGGGTTGCGTAGCGACGTCCGGGTCGCTTAGTCACTTGATGCGATTGGCTGGGGTGGCCCGTAGCGTCCGCTGCGGTCCATCGCAAGATGAAGACGGAGTCTATTGAGTCCCCCTCCCCCGTGCCCCCACATTCCGACCGAAGAAATTCCCGGCGGCGGAATGCGTGTCGGTGCTTGGAGAGGTTGAAATGCGCCGAGGCACCGTCTCAGTCTTGCTAGTCGCGGGCCGCATGCATTCTTCTCGGCAGTAGCGCACAATTTGTCTTAATTTCTCCCGTTTCGCGTTCCTTCCGAGTTGGGATTTCGGCGTGCATACCTGGATGCGCCGTCGGAGACAGATGCGTTGTCCTTCACCAAAAGTAGATTTTTTTCAGGCAGTAGTTTTTCTTTTCTTTTTTAACATATATTCTTACTCGAGCCGGTGAAAAATATGCAGTACGTGTAAGCTTGTTTATATAGCTAGACTGCTTTTTTTAAGCATGCCCAGCCAAAAAAGACGAACTGCTTGTTCGTTTGAATTTTGTTTTTCTTGCGCTCCATTCGAACTGTGGGATGAAGATATCATATTGTTTACCGTGTTTCCGAATCAGTGTAAATGGCTGTGTCTCGTGGGATGTCTCGAGAGCGATGTGCTTCGTCTTGCTTTGTGGAGCGTGTTTATGGCCGCCTGGGAATCGCTGGTTAGAAATAGGTTTCCTGGATCGCTGTCGACGACCGCTCGATATCATTTCTGAGGTAATTATAGTTCTGGAGTCGTTGTAATTTCTCGCTGAATTTCTGCGCATGAATAGGAACGTGAAAAAGCAAAAAGGAAGAGCGCTGGAGACAGTGCAAGCTGAAAAACTTGTTATTTGGTTCAATACACGATTTCTATCGAAGCCGATGGTTTTAATGTTTTATGCGTTCGAACTCTTCTCGTGTCCCGTTGGCATTCGAGGGATGGTAACTTTTCGGGATATTCCGACGTGCAGCGAAGGTCTTTTCTGCGAAGGGTTTGAGTATTGAAGCCGTCTTTAAAGTGTATTCCCGGAACTACGCCACCGTGTGAAGGTTTGGAATTGTGGAGGTTTGAGGCGACGTACCTGAAACGTAGTACGTCCGCGAAGTTTTGCCGGTTGCACCGGCGACTTCTGGTATCCCTCCACCTCGGCAGTATGGCCCACAACGAAAATAAATGGTTCCAACGATGCGGATGAGTATATGGACCGCAAATATATATCGTTATCTTATAGTACGTGCGTCTTGCCGCGTGATTCTTTGTTCGGTGTTCGGCACGAGGCTAGGGGTACGAAAACGCGGATGGTAAGATTATCGTCGGCGTTTTCAGCGTCTCTAGTCTCCGTGCCATGGTTGCACGAGCGGTAGCTTTGGCGCACCTTCTGCGCTTCGCACTGGCGTGCAAGTCGTTCTAAACTTGGCTGATTTAGTGGTTTTTGATGACGCTCGGGAAGTTTCTAATTGGACCCGTATGTTTCTTTTCACCGATAAATAGTTAATTAACAAAATCGAGTTACCATTCGACTTAACGTGAGAATAAACCTCTATATCATGTCCCCCTCCTGGCCGCGTAACTCACCTGCACAAACCGCATTAGTGAACCTTCCACGGATTTTCTCGAATACACCCGTACGAATTAAATGAAACACCCAGCAGGTCGCTGCAATGTAAGTAAGATCTGCGATAGAAACTCCGAATCCGCTACGAGTTTTCTACCTTCGATAAACTCTTCGACGCGTTCGACGCCGAAACGCGGCGGCAGGCAACCAGCACATGCCGGGGGCGGGTCGTCTTCAGACCTTACGTCGCAGCATATTATTGGCGACGTGGGTGAGCAAAAGCGTCGCCGTGGTCACGTCTCTACGATTGGCTAAACGCTCACGGTGACGTCTTCTCTTGAATTTACTCTGCTTTCATCGACGAAAATAAGGGAAATGTCTGACTGTCTACTTCGACGATGTTGGTCGAAGAAGGCGATGACGCAAAAGCCATGCTGCGTGGCGGCCATGCCGCGTCTCGCAGCATGGCCGCCACGCAGCAAGGGCATAGTACGAACGCTAATTAATATCCCTCAAATTAGCTTCCAACGCGAGCCTAATCAGATGATGTCGAAAGAGAACGCTTCGCTCGCACGCCGCGTCCGATCGTATTTCGGCGGTTTCCGCGCATCGCTTTGTCAGTCGAACGCAACAGTCGATTGCATCGCGTCATTACAGCGACAAAAAACGTTTGCCGCCGCCAGATGTGCGAGGAAACTCGGTCCGTGTCGACGCGCGTGGTGCGGCTAAATATATCGTTCGTTTCATCCCGGGCGGTTTTGAGCGTACCTGTTGTGCGCGTTTTCGGTTTTCGGAGGTTGGGGAATGGGGAAAGGGGGAAAGGGAGGGGTGTAGGAAGGGGATAATAGGTTGAGGGTCGTGTGCACAGGATCGATTGACGAGTCGCTCTACAGTGCACTGGGTTGGTTTCGGTAGCGGCGCGCACGGCCGGCTGGGGAGGGAGCGAGCGACACCCGGCGGCAATTATTTACAGGTTCCACGCAAAAAGGTTTGCCAAGATTCCGACACTTTCGTACGTCTTCTGCACCTCTGTTCTCTCTCTCTCTCCCTCTCCCTTTCAGCTGGCCTGAGCTTTCGAAATGTGCGGTGTTTGCCTGGTGCGAGCCCCCACCCAGTCGCGTGGGCTGGGTTTTAAATCGACAGTGGTCGATTCGAGGCGTTTTGTTTTAAGGGGCGCGCCAGTGTGTTAATGCTGATTCGCATGGTGCGATATTTTGCTTGGGATTTCGCAGGTGCTACATCTAGCATCTCAACTTCCACCGCGTTTTATTTATTTTTTGTTTTGTTTTGCCGCACAAGCGATGTTGCAAATGCGAAATCGCAAGTAAACTCGCACCAAAATTGCGAGTTCTTCGTTGAGCAATCGTTTGCATGGTTCGTTTTTAATAGGTGGCGTGACGGCGCTGGTTTTAAAGCTCTAACTTAAAATATTTTTTAATGAATGGTTTTGTTGTCAGTCTCTCGGTAAAAGAAATTAGCACGAGTGATCAACGGCCGGAACCGTGAAGTGGCCGCACGCGGCGCTGTGTTCTCGCAAATACACCAAGAGCGAGAGTGGTGCCTTGGCAAACAGTTGTCGCTGGCAAAATAGTTTTCTTTTTGCTACATCGATACTGTCAGTTGTGATCCATGCCAGTTCGACGTCTTAAAGGGGCCCTGCAACAACTTTTTGACTGGTTTTTAATTTGCACCGAACCTGAGCGCACTGAACGTAGTAACTTCATAAAACTTTTTTCTTTTCGCAAAATTCGCTTTATTTTAAAAAGTTATAGGCAAATTAGAATTACAAAAACAAGCAAAAAAATAACCTCCTTCACGACGTCGTAGGTCCTGGCTTGAGTGGCCGTGAACTAGAGGAGGGATAGTGGGCTCATCGAACGTTCACGGCTGCCGCGCTCCGTGTCGACGGCCTCGAGAGGGCGCCACTAAAGCATGTGTTGGATAGGCTGTATGAAGCGGGCGGCCAGGGAGGCTCGCATTGCATTTGCTGCACGATTAAAGACTATTTCGGCATAACACTTCATTGGCCACAAACGACAGCAAACACGGGGTATAGTATCAGTTCAGAAACGGGAGCCACTTCGCGCTTGCCATACCGCCAAATGGCCAAATCGCCAGCAGGGCCCGCGCCGAAGGCGCTCCGGAACGCTCTCGGAACCGGTCGGATCATCGAGCCGGTATACTGACCGCAGCGCCGCCGCGTACATCCGGGACCTTTCTACGCTCGCCGTTGGTTGGCGCCTCATCCCACTATCCCTTTCTAATATGCGCCGCTTTTCCCGCCGCTTGGTGGCAGGTATGTCGACGGGTCATTTCTCGTTTCCGTACTTTATAAACTGCATTTTGTTTCTTTTCTGATCTAAAATACTTGAACAAAAACTACTTTCATACATAATTGAAACGGTTCGCGACACTTAAATTTTGTATCTCGACGAAAAAAAAAGCTTTTAGCGGCTCTGACCAGTAGTAAGCTCCAGGACCAAAGACGTCACATTTTGCGCGCTTTCGGTACCGCGGGTCGCCCTCGTCGGTGGAGAGGAGGTTTCCGCGTCGTCCGGTTTAAAATATGATGCAGTACTATTTAGTTACTCTCTCGCGTGCCCGCTGGCTTGCCCGAACCCCAAGAGACGTGGAAACCGCAAAAGGTACACGCTTAAATATGATTGCAGGGCCCCTTTAAAAGAATCCCGAATGACGATGAATCAGAGAAGAAAGCAATCTCGTTCCCGACTCAGGAACCACTCATTTTTGCTAAACTCTTTCCGTGACGAGTTGTATACCTTAAGTGTAACTACGAGAGATATTTCTTGAGGGGATGGCATGCCAGGATTATGTTGAACACGAACGCAATGTATTCAGCGTTCGTGGTATCCCTCTGTGTTACGTCTTGAGAGTTGAGGTATGTATTTTTTTTTCCGCTTCTTTTACTTGGTATGGGCAACGATTATATGTGGCGGCGCGTCTGAAATTACGCCTTTCCTACGAATCCGTGGACATGGTGCATGCATTTTCTGTCCTAGAGAAAACGACGAGTTTTATGAAGGAAGACCTTTATCCTGTTTGGGGTGGACCGGTTAATAGGCTCGTTGAACAGAAGAAAGATTACAAAAAACGGAATTCATTGCCTAAAAAAAAAGGGGGGGGGGAGTCAAATTAAAATGAACTAAAGGTAAAACAAGCTGACGTAATATCGCGGGCTCTATGAACTGAAACAGTCCTTCGTGCTTCTTTGGCGGACCTGCCAGTTTTTGAGAGAGCTGTGGTCCGGACTAGGAAAGGAAGTGAAGCTGATGTGCCGTACTTCGTAATTGTTTGACAAATCGAGAGATAAGTTTTTGGGGACCACAGAAGTAGAAAAAGGCCGGATCGCGTGTTTCAGCTCGTATATTGGGGCGGGCATACATGTAATCCTATTAATCGAGAGGTTCAGTAGTCGGGCCGGGGGGGGGTCGGTCTGTTTTTGTGACTTTTAAGAATTATTTTATTTTCATACATAAAAACAACGTTAGTGGAGACAATAATAAAAGATAGTGCTAGAAACAGCTTCGCCAAGTTACCTAACAGTTGTGTTCGGAAATAAGCTGGGAAGATTTGTGCACCAGTGTGTTTGCATTTACACCCGATTTATACCTGTGGATGGACGGCTTTATGATGTTGTCGCTGTAAGCGAGATAGCCGGACTTTACTGATCCTTCTTTCTTTTCTTTTTTTTTTATAATATGCTTTATCGCATGGAAGAAAGTTTGCACTCCGCCCTCTTTTTTTTACACTTTTTTATTTCAATTTATTGCGGCTGTGTCGGTACACAACGATGACAATGCCCGAAATCGTGACCCGGTAGGGTTGCTATCTTCTGGGTAAAAGCATATAGTCCCGTCCGGGACATAAATCCGTCCCCAATCGCTAGGGAAGGCGGTAGGGAATATCATACTTCGCTGAGATGGTTTATGCCGCCGACATCCTATTTCGGCTGCTGCCGTTATGCTATCACTCCCATGTGTATTACGGTGGTACGACATTATTAATAGTATATCTCTTGTTGTTGTTGTTTTTTTCTGAATGAATGCCGGGAGCGCAGTCGTCTTCTTTGATGTCGACGAGTCGGGGCGGGATGGGGAAAGGGGAGGAAGGAGAGAAGGAGGCCGTCCGCTTTGTCTCCGAAGTAACTACCCTCCACTTGGGCGAAGATTGAATGGACGGCCTTGCGGTGGAATGGGTTCTCTTCGCGAGATTATTATTAAAGGGACGGGAGAAGAAGAAGATTGACTGAGGGGGAGGAGGAAACGATAACGGGATGAGTTGGATGGATGGAGTAAGGAAGGAGCAGGGGGAAAGAGCTATGTCGTGTAGCATCTGAAATGGTTATGGGTGTAGGCTAAACACGGCTTAAACACGGCTGCTTAGGATAACGAGCAGGACGGAGGTTCAGTTGCGGGTTAAAGGAGGGACGATGGACGTGCTTTATTACGCCGGAGGACAATGTCTACGGTGTATTGCGCTACTTTCCGGTGGGGATCGTTGTCGAAGCGAGCCCCGGCGCCTCGAGCCATTTTAATGCCCCTATTTTGCTGAGCTCCGCCCGTTACGAGGATGATCTGTCTAAAGACGCCCCGAGCTCCATTAACACTTCGTTTCACTTTACGATGAATTATGGCGGATGTTACGAGCCATCTAAGCCAACCCAACGTTGTGAACGTTATCACGTGACTGCCTCCCGAAGATCACGTGACACTTATACGGCATTGAATTGGCTCGTGTAGCGTCCTCCGCGGTCCATCGTAAGATAAAACGGAGTATAAGCGACGCGAATGGAGCAGAGCTGCAAATTGGTTCTGTGCGTGGAGGTACGTTTCAGCAGCGGAATCGTTCAGGCAGTGCTAGGTTCGCGTCGGTTACTTAAGTGCGCGCTGGGAACTGGCATATAACGCGATTGGCTGCGCTTTTCGGGGCTTGACCCGGATTAGTTTGCTCGCTGCTCGACGTAGCAAGCCGTTTCGACGTGTTGTCTTCGTCTTCGCCCGTAGAACTCCGAATCCGTTTCCGATCGCCCGAAGCGACAGCTTTTACGTCCCTCTCGGCAGTGGCGTGGCTCGCAGTGCTGCGCCTAATCAACGCGAAGATCCAAGTGGATGTCGTAAACTGGGGGATGGCTCACCAAGACGGCTACTGTTTGATCCATCCGCGTTGACTTTTCACATACTCCCACGTCTGAGACCCCGAAGAAGTCTACGTTGACGCACCACATTGTTGAAACGTAATCTTCACGGCGTTTATTTGAGCTTTAATTATGCCAAAGCAAAACGACATAAATAATCAACGAGACAGACTATAACCTCTCAAAGTGATACTCGGTCTGGTCGATCGGATGTGCAAGCGGTGACGTCCCAGTTATTATTGATCGGATTTCGGTCGTCTTGCGCGTTCGCTTGAGCCACCGTCCAATTTCGACGTAAGCCTCGTGCGCTGAAGCTCTGAACAACTGTGGGGTCCTCATTTCACCTAGTACAAACTCACCTAACTGATCCTCGCACTACTTGTGGCACGCTTCGCTGGGTTTTTATCTTTTTGTGTTGTGCTGAAGAGCGGAAAAACACGCTTTTGACATCCGAAATTGTCTAGATTCAAAGCCGCAAGACAATCCAAAGTGCCAGATTCTTGCCTCCACTGCTAGGGCACGCGTCTCTTATCTCTGCGAGGTGACGTTCTAACATCTGGCATCCCTATACGCCTCTTTATCTCCCTCTCCCGCCGCCCCCCTCTTATCTCTCTCCCTATTATTTTATCTTTACAGGAACGTGCGGTGAATACAGCGTCCTCTTTGGCATCAATCTCTCCGTTAGCGTGCTTAGCTTGGACACCATAGTGCCGTTCGACGGCGTTCGTATTTTGTTGTTTCTTTGTATTTTCTTTGTGATCTCGCGTTCCGCACCCAGTCAGACAAGCTTTTGGTACGGAAACGCATACGCATACAAACGCATACTGCCACAGATGTAATATCTGTGGCAGTACGCGTTTAATTAAATTAGAAGGCAAAAAAAAAAACAACAACAACAAAAACAGCACCCACAGGAAAAGGCAATGAGTGCAGTGGCGTTGCATTTTCGACGCTGTTTTTCTTTCTTTCAACACTTTCTCTCTCTTTCTATCTCTCTCTCTCTCTCTCTATCTCTCTCTCTCGACGCTGTTTGGTTGAGTCGTCGGCTCCTAGCGTTGTCCGCTCTACGACGCTCGCTATCTCATGGAATGACTTGCTCGTTGCAGGATGTCGGCTGTTGCGCAATTTCGCAGTGGTTCCAACAACCTTCTGATATCAGCACGTGACTTTCGAGAGCGAGAGAACATCTTTATTGAAAAGAATATTGCCCTATGTCCAGGGCATTGTGACTTTCGAAAGGGTTCTTGTGTAGCTGTAAAACGTTCCTCGGCTTCTGCCGAAGTGACTTCGTTATCGCCACATTTCTGGACCATCTCCAATATGAAGCACGTCGCTATGCCGGGAAGCGACTTGCTCCGTAGATCACGCTTCTCCCGGCATCCCCATATCCCTAAACAAGAGACGGCGCCGAGGTGTTCTTCTGGGCGCCCCTCACGGCGTACGTGCCTCCAAAACTTCGCGGGCGTAGCGGTCCTTGCTTGCTCCGAGAAGACGTGCGGACGGGAACGTGCCGAGGGCGCAAGGTGAGCATGCTTTGAGGTGGACCACCATGGGGTGCTGTGACTCCGCCTCGTCCTTAGTGACCTCGATCGTGCTCGCGAAACCGTTTCGCGTTGAGAAAATTCACCGTGTGAATAAACCTTTTGTGTGAAACGAAGTATCGAAACGAGAGGTATGTGGAGAGCCGAAGTTTCACGAACTTTGTTGGGCGTAAATGCCGTTTAACGGTAGGGGGCACTGACACGTCAAAATACCATTTCTATTTATTATCCGAAACGATTTAAAACAATGCCTAAACATTACCCTCAAATTTCGAAACTTGGAAATTCAATATTTGTAAAAAAAAAAAAAAAATCAAATGCCGAACTTGAAGTTCCCGCGCAATCCGAGCCAGTGCAGTGACGTCAAATATTGAGCCGTCCTGCGAGTCGAGTTCTCTTGTCGCTTCCGAACCTCCGCCACCCGAAGTGTCGTGTTCGCCGCCGTCTCGCGAACAACCGGCTGCGAGCAGGCGACGCTTGACTTTCGAGTTTGAAGTTCTTTAGGGCCCTTACAGCTTTCTCAAATTCTTTGAAACGGTGTGAGGTCGAAGAGAACGCGCAGTGGACTCTCGTGAGCGACGCCGAGGGGCCACGTCGGGCCGGTTCTGCGTGAAAGGCTGCCCTGGCGGAGTCAGAACCGAAAAGACACCAAACCCAGTTGTTTTGACCGTTTGATGATTTACTTTTCGAACTCTGAGAGGTCGTCGGGCAGCGAAAAAAGACAACCTCGTCCGATTCCCCGACTCCCCGGTCATCCTCTGCTATACTCCGTTTCATACTTAGCGTGCAACGCTGTCAAAGCTACTGGCGCGAGCGCGTGCCTTCATCTATGGTTTCGTTTGCGCGAGAACGCGTGCAAAAATATCAACGAGATCAAGCCCCTTGCTCGCGCCAGTAGCTTGCAACAGCGTTGCACACTAAGTATGATACATGCTTCGAGCGCCGCCATGTTTTCCGAGGCAGAATAAAAAACCAGGAGGCGACATCACTTCGGACTCCGATTTTCGGTATTTCAAAAAGAAGGGTTGTAGTGCGTTCGCAATTGCGGTAGAAAACGTGTTTTACGAATGCTGTTATTAAATGTTATAAAAGATGGCGCTTACAAAGCTTCTAAATTTCATAATATTCGACGTCACAAGTCAAAAGAAGCGAGGAGGTGAAGAGCGGAGAGAAAAACGCCAAAACTAAAATAGCGCGCGCGCGTGTGGAACATTTTGTTTTGCGGTATTTTTTTGCGTGCCTGTAACTACAACTTGCATCGTTAAAAAAAAAAGAAATATAGATCTTTGTGGTTTTAGTGTTTGCTTGAGCCCCATTTTCAGTTCTTGTGTGGTGGATGTAGTCGTTAATCCCGTTTAAAGCCCAAGTCCTCACCTTTCTGACGCTTTTGAGATACCCTTCAGACAATTGTTTAACTAGGTTTGCTTCTGCAGAGTGCGCCGTAGTACTTTGAGAGGCACAACAATTACGCAGTGACAGCTTTTTAGAGCTCCCATACCGCATGCTATGCAACAGATCGGAGAAGCCACGCGTACCTCAACGTACATCCAGTTCTTCAGTTTCGGAGGACAGCAGATGAACGAAGCCGTACTATTTGATCAAACATTCGGTTAGTAGTGGCTTCTTCATACCTCCCCCCCCCCCCTCCCTCCTTTTTCTATTCTAGCCCAACTTCCGGCGTGCCACCGGTATGCGGTCACGATATCTAGATTCCGTTGATTCTATCAAAACTGTCAGTATTTCCCGATGGAAACAGATGTGAAGGGCGGACCTGGAGCCGGGTTCGAATCTGATTCGTTATAGTCATATTCTTGTAACAGGTAATCCACGGTTCTTGTAAACACGGCCATTGAGTGGCGGTTAACACCCGATAATGTGTTCCCGTTTAGAGGATGTTCGCACCAATATTCTTAGCGATTTCTTGTCCTTACAGATGACCCCAGTCTTTGCAAAATGGTGTTAGAAAGCCGTGCGCTAACGTCGCAACTGCTGCACGATAGCCATTTGGGGAGGCCGCCAGCACAACCCGCGCCAAGCAGGCAAACTCTGGAAAAGTTTATGCTAGAAACGCCATGCCCTTCGATCTATAATAGTTGAACATAATGATGATGATGATGATGGTGACTAGAGGTTGCGGCAGTTTTTGTTTTAAATAATAATATATGTGTTTATTTTCCGTCAAAAAGTAGGACGAAAGGATACCGGAGAGAAAAAGCTGCGACATGCAGCTTGACGAGTCCTCGGTCCCCTTCCTTACATTAGCAGCGGCGACAAAAGGACAAAAAATAGAATTACAATTCAACATCGATATCAGTTACCATCAATATCACACTGAGACTATATAGAAGGTTACAAACATTTGAGACCAAACATACTCGAACAATAATTGAGTTTCACAGTATATAACAGTTTTCAGTAAGATGGCACACATGTTTAGCGGTTGAATAACAGTGGTTATGAGTCTTGTTTAGGGAAATCAGGTGGTTTAACTTGATTTTCTATACTGTGCCTGTGGAGATCGCGATTCACACCGCGTTCTACGCCACCGGTCCTCAGTATACCTCATTGTCCTTATGACAGTTTTCCTACAGTGTCACTCTCCGCTTGCCACTCTAGGCTGGGCAGTGTTCTGCCGAATCCGTTGAAGTACCACCTTGCCGAAATCCTACCAAAATGGCGAATTCGAGTTTCCATTTTTTTTTTTTTTCGGATGGACGGCGTTGTGAAGTCTACAGGTGTGGATGAGACCCAGGGAAACTTACCGCGCGGTGTCACTCTCGTGTTTATTCGGCGAAAAATGCGGGATTGAAGACTTTGAGGTGACACTCGGCGAAAATAATCTGTCACAAACCACGATCGCACGGTGTTTGGAACGTACGGTATACTTCTCCTTGACCTGTTGCTGTGCTGGCCGAAACGCGACTCGAAGTGGTCCGATTGTAGTGTATCGGATGAAAGCATAATTGCGTAGAGTTGACCGGTCTCGGAGCACCTGCAGTGTGGCGTGCCTGACACTTGTCTTGTCGTCCATGAAGCTGCAATCTGGTCGCGTTGAAAGCTGGCGAGTCTGTGAACGGATCGAACTCTCGAGATTCAACACTGCCCTAGGAAGGCGTATCCATTGACCGAGCGCCTTTAGTATAAACGTTTCGGAGTCATTGGACAAAAGTAAGAACGCAGACGACCTGGTGTAGATTGAAGATGATTATTCGCGGTCCAGATGCTAGTGCAAGAGGACAGCTCCAGGACGAAGTTTCAAACACATCTGTGTCTGAGATTTCGTGAGTATCGGGTTCTTCGTAAATATGCTTAGTTTTTGATCAATTCATATTTAGCAACAGAATGAACGTCGAGATCAGAAAGTTTTTCTTTACACGCACAGCCTCCTACGAGGCTGTGCGCTCTAGCGAATGTCTCTTTGGCACTCTTCCTGCTGCTCGCATTTTTCTTCGACTGAGGGCAGGCAATACCGCTCCCACGCCTACTCCCGTGCTGCACTAGGTATTCGGGGATACGACTCGTTTTTGGCAGTGGCGTTTGCTCTCTCCCGCTTTCTGTTCGGATACATTTTTTCTTTGTTTACCTCTTCTGGCGGATGCTGCTCCGATGCGCGCTAATCAAAGCTGACTGCCGAGCGTAATTAAGTTGCCAGGGCTCGATTAGTAATTTACTCATTAGTCTCGAGGCTAATGACGAACGGGGCTGGATTGGCTGTGACGTCTGTGCACTTCGATTTCCAGCCCCTCTCTCCGCGCGGTGTCAAGGGGATCGTGGCGGTGCTGTCGAGGTTCCGACGGAGCTCTATTTAGCTGCGGATAGTGCTGCCATTCACTGAAATGCGGAACTAGAAACTGATGGAACATCATTGGCTGAACGCCGATGGCTCGGTGCATAGACGGACGCATTACCTGAGTGAAAAAACAAGCCGCAAATAATTCGATCGCATTGGTTACTAAGCGAAACATGTACACGCCTCGTGGTTACTCTGTACATCACAGCAGCTAATCCATGCGAGCGCAGTGATTGCGCTGTGAACTTGCAGCGTTTAGTATAGATATGTCCGTGTTGGCGCTTTCCTATGCGGAGGGCAAGTCGCTGCTTGTCTGTTCGAGGGTTGCGCGGTGATGTCAGATCGACGCCGAGTGTTGATTGGCTCTGACTGAAGGATAGTGGGGAGACCTCAAGACAGCTTGCTTTGAAGTCTACCCACTATCCTTCCGTCAGAGCCAATCAGAGCTCGGCGTCGTTCTGATGCACCGCAACCTCCCGCAGAAGAAGCAGGCGACGTGCTCTCCTCATAGACCTTTGCATCGCTTTTCACTGGGGTGAAAAATGCGAAGTCACTGAGCATGCGCAGCAGTCCGATATACCGCACAGCAGATGAACAGCGCGTGCTCAGAAGGCATTTCACAGCCCAGCAGACAAAGATGGCAGCGCGAAGGAGGTAATTTTGCCAAAGGTCTAAAGAGCAAGTCTATAGATGCTCCTGACTCGCCAAGCCTTACGTTTCTAAAGTTGTCACCGACGCCTAGCCGGCTACTTTGTCTCAACGTCGCTCGAGTTGGAGGTTATCATCTTCGTGCGAATTGTTGAGACGTACCTTTTACTTTTTTCATGCGCGGTTTTATGTGTCTTGATGACGCATCTTCTTGTTTCGGGTCTGGATGCAAATATCCCGATGTGTGGATTGGCATCAGCTCACGCGCTAACCGGGAGGGCAACATTTGGCCTATGATTACCACGGCTTTTACCACTCCCTTTCCCTGTGCACGGGAAGCCATTGACTAGCGTGTCGTGCAAGCTGACGTTTCTCATTCTAAACCTGTACTGCTATTGTGAATTTTGACATGGACAAAAATAACAGCAGAAGAATTTAAAATAAGAAGTGTGTAGGTATGCTTTATACAGCCTGGAACTTACAAGTGTGCGCAACCGCTAGCCTAGGGGTCCTTAACGTGCACTACGCATGCAGTGATGCATGACCGCACGCAGGAGATACAATGCTCATCCAGGATCGAAACGGGCAGGGGTGGGGATTTAACCCGGGATCCCTGGGTTCTGCAGTGCCAGCTTTCGCTCCACGTGCTCCTAGCTGGCGTGCGCTAGCCCACCCGGCCACCGGTCCTCCGCTAACCTCAGTTAATTGGCTAATAGTGTATTCCGTCTAATACGCTCACCAATTATCGCGTAATAGTGAATTTAGCCTAATTAGTGCGCCAATTATCGCGCAATAGTGATTTTTCAGCTAATTAGTTATTCAACCATAACATTCCCCTCGTGGCTGTACAACATACTGTACAGAGTATTAAATTTCATTCCCCCACTCTTGGCCTGATTTCCCGCCTGCTGTTTTCTACCATTTCTTTTTTTCTGTTTTAAAGCAAAATACGTAAAGTTTCCACTCTACAATTTATTTTTAGTATTACTCGCGGCTCCAATGGTTTGAATACACGTGTAATTAAGCTCTGAATACGAAAACGAAAGAGGGACATAGAAGACAGTACAGACGACGCAGGATTTTCATTTATTCCTGAGTGTCTTTTACTTCTATATCCCTTCGACCTACTGCAATTTTCAAGATTTAATTATCCTTCCCTACATATATTGTTAGAAAGACGCCGACAGGGCAGTTGCGCGCACACCACCTCGCGCCAGACCCCACCTGCTGGCCCGGCCTTCATAAATCCTTTGTGTGTTCTATAATCTTCTACTGTCCTGTCCTTTCTGCCGCCGACAGCGGGGGTGGGGATCAAGAGTTCGTTGGACTTGGGCCTCTATCCACATCGTCACGGGCCTCTGCCCCAGTCCCAGCTACGGGACAGCGCGGTCCGCGCAGGAAGACTCACGCCAAGAAGCATCAGAACGTCGGGGGCTGAGGTCAGGGGCGGAGTCGTCGGTCGGCTCCGTCTGTTAGGCTCAGCGGACGGAGCCTCGGGCTGGTGATTGGTCTGCTGCTGCGAATGACTGCCACAACGAAGCGATGGCTGGGTGATAACGGCGACGGTGCTCAATGCAGGGGATGACGATGCCCTGCACCTCCATCATATTGATAGCACTGTTACGATGATGTTGTCGGCAGCAGAAATGGCAGGATAAGATGATAGAACACTGAAAAGATATGAAGGCCGGGCCAGCACGTGGGACCGGCTCGAAATGGTCGTGCGCGCCACACGCCCGGCGTCGTCTTCCCTTCCCAACAACATAAAAGATCATCTTTAACAGGTCCAGTTGCGAGTAAGAAATCCAATAGGTTCTGGACAGGGTGAAGTAAATTTTGCAGTGGAGCTGTTAAGGGCTACTTTCCCCGGATCAGGTCGTGCCCCCCCCCCCCCGCAAAAAAAAAAGACAAAAAATGAGGCACTGTGAAATTTACCGCCATCTATGAGCGACGGCGGCAAGCCACGTATCTGGTTGTCGCTGTCGGCTCATATAGATGGCCTTCCACTGATGGCTTGCCTACTTGTGGTCGCCATTACTTTTTGTTGTACAAGCTCCGCTGGTCTTCCTTCTTCACCAGAGTGGAAAGGCTGAACGTTTTGCTTCAGGTATTGGCAACGTGCGAGATCGAAAGAGTCGCTGTGATCGGCCTTCCGGATTGACCAAATCCTGACTAGAACGTCAGCAAAGGATTTCTCGACCGAAGCCAAGGGGAATGGAAGAACTTCAATTTTGGCGGTGTTGGCAGCGTTGCTTTCAGAGCGCAATGACTTCAAGCTTCCACCATGCTCATTACAAGCACCATCAGAACTTGTTCGCGAGCTAATGACGTCATGCAAAGAAACCCTTGGAGGCGCCATTAAAACATATCTCCGCCTAATAGACGATTGTAGGTGGGCGACAGTCGCCGCCATGTATACTACTCGTGCGTACGAGTCCGTGCAAGTGCAAGCTTGCTAAAGCTGCGCTCACGCGCACGCTTCACGTGCTTGCATTCCAGTCGCTGCGCCATGCTTGCAATTGTCTGCATAAGGCGTATAGGGTCGCTTCACCCCATTCACGTGATCCTAAAGATATATTTTAGCTTCGGGACCTTATACTCTCCACCGTCAATAGACCTATTGTTAAATTACCGAAGCATCAAGAAACGCACGGGAACGTAGTTACATGCTTTTGCGCCTGCTCGCCTTAAAGTCACTTTAGCTCGCCTTACCTGTATTAAAGATTTCAAAGGAATCTGCAACAAAGGCTTCTGCGAACGCTCGATGCGAACTACACTTGTTTTAGATTATTGACTAGAAAAAAAAGCTGGTGCCAACGCCAGCACGTTCAGCGCGTTTAATTACGTTCCCGGCATGCTATCCTGTCGTCGGTAGTGAGAATAGGTCTATTCACGATCCCCTTGCGCGTGGCGCGTGCTCGATCATGAAGAGCACGGCCTGATTCGCCGATTGTAAAGCGATCTACGTTGAAGATATACCTTTGTGTGCTGGCCGTGTGAATGAAGTACAGGTCGGTAGACGTAGGGCCTGGCGCGCCTGCTCTCGCCTCAACTGCGTTGCCTCCGTCGTCTGCTACGACCGATTTTATACAGCCAGTTCCCAGAATTCACTTTTGGCGCTGCGATGGCGATGCCGCTTGTGTAGAGAAAACGCTTAAACACGGCGTCACACTGTTCCGCAGATCCATAGCCTCCTCTTTACTGAAAAATCCTAGCAGATCGCCACGAAAAGCGGCCGCTGAAATGGAAAAAGTGCTGCAGCGGCAGACGACGGATGAGAGGATGGATGGATGGATGGATGAATACGGCTGAGCCCTCTTGGAACGGGCGGTAGCTTACGCTACCTAACCATTTGTCTTACCATTTAAACTTAGAACATTTAAATGTGAAAACTATATTCACTCCGCACTGAAAAGAAAGTGAGGCTATCAAACCGCCTTGCCATCGGTTAACAAGAAAATACCTAGTTTTCTCGCGCTTTCTGCCACCATTCACTTAATCTTTGCTTGGTAATCTCTAACTTTCTTGAAATCTACTTGAAATCCGGAGAGCCACGTGACTGGCGCGCGGCGGCGAGAGGACGTACTACACACTTCTCCTGAGCGAACAAGTGGGTTTCGGGTCCTCGCCATGCAAAAGCTTATGCGCTGACGTCCATTTCCCCGAGAAATGGTCTGATGCTCTGTACATACCAGATCCTCGCGCTCCAAATCTGCGACTGGGCACTTCTATGGCTCCGTCGTCGAACTGCCAGGCTGGGCATAGAGGGAGCTACGATACATTACACAAAGACGCGGTGTTCGTTGCAGACAGAATTATTTGCGGTCACTCCTGGAGCATTTTCAGAATCATATTTGCTTCATTACTGCTTGGAACATGACTACTTGGAACATGAACTTATGCTGGAACATGAACATGACTCAGAGGACTCGCATATGCGCAGTTCGTACCGCATCGGATGTGCAAAACGGTTTCCTAAAACTCTCTATTAACAGTGTGACCTCGACTTTAAGTGACTAGGTCATATGCACGGCATTTATGGATCCGCATACGCGTTAGGCTTCCGCTATCCTGTAAATGATGCGTCGGTCAGGTCTGATTACTGTCGCAGTATCCTCGTTAGATGGCGTTTGGGTACATCCATAAATAAGTGCTTCCGCGTCCATCACGGTTGATTGAACTCCGAGCGGTGCGCACGTTCCCGCTGTATAGTCCGAGCTCTTGCGACGTCTCCGGCATCAGCGACGCATTCCTCCTGTCGGAATCCATACGCCAAATGCTGCTGGACGGGATCAGGAAAACGGATCGGTCGCCGATGCCGTTCGAGATGTATAGTGTACCATATGTGCTTCACTCATCTCATTTGATATGATCTCTCGTCGTCGTTGCGCATCTCGGCCGCTCCGTTACATTTGCGGAAATGGGATTTATTATCAGGTGATGCTCGTCCCGCTTGGTTGCGCTAGAGTCTACTAAAAATATTCGCAACTCCAGAGGAGGCAACGTGTACCTAGTGGAAGAAAAGAGGCGAAGGTGAGAAGCGGAAGTTACCGCCTTATCTAAGTGTGCGACGAAAACTGGCGTAGCCTGGCAGCCGAAATATGGAACGGGAGGGAAGGGGATTGAAATGCACGCCGTCGGAGTTAAGAATAAGGTTAATGCAGCGACATACAAAACGACGGTGGCGCGTCCTCTAGCGTTTCCTCGCAAACGTACATTCGCTCTGGCGTTGCAGAACATTGCCCCAGCGGCGCGCAAGAGGGCTTTACTTGTCATGTTCTGGCACATGGAGCACGTACGCGAGTATCGTCGCGCGAACAGGTGTCGTTACATTTCCTCATCGAGAATTTTGAGGTTCAGCGCGCGTTTGCAGTAATGAAGTAACTCAAACCTATGTAAACCCGTGCAAAAGGGTTAATAACTCCGCTTCGAATGTGGCCTCATCTCTTTTCCTTAACGACGGAAAGTTGCAGTACTTGAACCCTATTTTGTACCAGAGGATTATGAATGAGTCGTTGAACTGGCATAGCGCTTACAGCCTGTCGACAGCGCGTATCTCGGAAATTCGCTGTCAGGTAGGACGAGACACTTTAGGGTTAACTCTTCGCTTGAGGTACATATCGACGACAACAATTTGACAGTTTTTTCTGCACGCGTCTAGTTTCATGCTTGATGGTACCAAACCGCAGCACGGGTAATATTCACACCCAGAAACATCGAGGTTAAAACATCTCCACTAATAGGAACTTTATAAAGTCGTGCGCGCGTAATTGAAGAAAAAAAAATCTGTTTGCGTGTTTGTGTGTTTTTTTCCTTAGGGAGTTTACGCTCTAAATTTAGCCTCACTATTGGGTTATCGCGCTGCACTTTTATTTTTCGTATCCCGCGTGTTCCATGCAAACGGGCGCTCCGGTTTTTTAATTGAAATTACCGGCTGACGCTTCCCAAATTGCTCTCTGCGAAGTGCGTTTTGTTGAACTGCTACGACGCGCAAAGTGTATACGTGACGACGAGCTCGTTAGTTGCTTTATTTTATCGGGCTAATCTGGATTATAAGCTAAGCGTGCATACTTTACTCGCTTTTTTAATAAAAAGCGATCCTACAGGAACACCAATCGAAAAATAATCTGCCAAATTTTCCTCTTTTGTTTCTTTCCCGATGCACTTTTTTCTCGGTCACTTACAGCAGCGCGAGGTCTTTTGATAATCCTCCACCGGCCTTTCTGCGGTGTTGTTCTTAACGCACGATTTATTTTATCCAGTTTTCTTGTTTGTTTGCGTACGGTTCGCATTCGTGCTTTCTTTTAATTTGCTTTCTTATTATTTTGTCCGTATTGGTCGGTCTAGGTGTTGACTTTTTTTTCTTTTAATTTTCGTGTTTTTTTTTTGTTTGTCGCATATAAGGTTTGCGTTGAGAACGATGTTTTGAATATTTTCGGGCTATGTCTAGCGCGAAGGCAACTCCAAGTGGTCAGAAAAGATAAAAAGAAGGAAAGAAACAAAAATAACACGTTCGGCAAAGAAAACAAGAAAAGCTATAAAAAGAAAACCGACACCGAAAAGCTATCCCTCATCTATCTTTCTCGTGTCGCATACACGGTTTTGCTCTCGCGTTGTTAGCGAGATTCTGCGTGGCTTCCGGTGACTGAAGCGCCAATACCAATTACGGCGTGTGCGAGTCCCGTATACTGTCTGCAACATGGGCCTCGCCACTCGCGTCTCAGTCTACGGTTAGCGTGACCATTTTTCCCGGGCGCTCTTTTTCTACGGTATATTTCTTGTCTGAAGCAGTTCTTTCGTTTCTTTATTTTATTGTTCTTCACTTGCGTCCCATCGACACGATAAAACTTCTACTATATATTTCGCTTTTTTCTTTTTGCGTGTTGTGACATGTTGCTGGTCTAGCTGAACTGACTCCTTGCTATCCGCTGCAGAAGTTCAGTCGCGGATTGCAAGCTTTATTTTTCTTATTATCTGCTTGTTTACGGATACTCCGTTTTAGCTATACGATGGATCACAGCAGGATCTCTGCGAACATATCGCTTGAATCCGACGCGCTTGTTGCGCCTCTCCGAAAATCACGTGACACTCACACGGTCCGGGGATTGGCTTCGATGGCTCGTAGCGTCCCCTGCGGTCCGTGGGAAAGTGTAATGCGGTGTATCGCTTTACTTAGAGAGTACTACTCTGAGGAATGTGACTCGATCAACGAGGGTGCCGCAACGCTCACAACGATTTACAGAAACTTCCTCAAAAGAAAACAAAAAAAGCTCGATGTACGGCGGTTTTTGTGGTTTCAGTAAATACCGCTTAGAGCTAATTCTGGACGTTCGTAGCAAACAAAACACGTGTTAGTATTTTTTTTTAATGGCAGTCGCGGAACGAAAGGAGAGAAGAAAAGGCGGGTTGCTCTCGAACTGGCTCCCCGAGTAAGCGGCTACATGACTCTGATGTCGATTACACGCCGCCAGTGTTGGTCGTTGCCACTCACCGGGGGTTTACAGCGGCACAGGGCAGCGGTACAGTGCTTGGCGAAACGAAACGGACCTGCGGAGCGTGTGGCCTCCGCATATATACGCTTACATCAGAGATTCCTGAGTAATTAAGCGACGGATGCATGCACGATTACTGTAGAGTCGAGTAAGTGTTAGTGCCAGCCGCATAGCGCAGAGTAAGTGTAAAGCTCCCAAAGCTGAGCATACGCGGGTTATTCTAGAAGTGGCCACGCGCTCCGCTGGCTCCATCTTATTTCGCTGAGCACTGTACATGCTCATCTAGCAGACATATATAGTTGGGCAATTTTTCTGAGGACTGCAGCGACTGGACAACGACAGCCACTACTCGAGTTTTCACCGAGCGCATTGGGGTCGGAAGCCCAAGTCGGGGGCTTCGGGGTTGCTATGTGTCCAACCTGTAGAGTCGCATTCGACTATCATTACACGAACCAGTCCGCCGGTTTTTGGCCCTCGAGTCTCATTGCGACAAAGATGCTCCTGGTGACTTTGCGCGCGAGAGTTGGGTCACCCTGTACGTGAAGAAACTGACGGAGAGGAGGAGACTCCGGGTGGAATCATTGGCGGGTAGAGGCAGAAGCTGGGGCTGCCTTTGTCTCATTCTTCGAGCGCGTTGGAACGCGAAACACCGGCGTTCGACGTTTGAACAACCAACAGAGGCAAACGCAGCTAGCTTTGTGCCTACCCCTAATCGATTCCAAACCAGAGCTCGGTGTTCTGATGTCCCGTTTGTAGCGCCTGAAAGGATTACTGTTGAGTTTAGATACAACAAAAACCGGTTGTAACAAACGACAAAAATGACGTAAAAAAGAAAAGAAAAAGAAACGCAGGTAAGCGACGGGCGAGTCACTGTGCCGCCCTCTTCTATCTTGCTCTCACCAGTGTCGCCGTGTAAACGCTGCGGCGGTAAAGGAGGGGATGGGGAAGAGGGAGAGGGGAGGCGTACAGGGCTTGTGCGTGGTGTCTTAGGGATTTCTACGGGAAGGTCTCTCCAGGAAATGCTACGCCTCTAGTGCGAGCTTTCTGCCTCGGTAATGCTCGTCGCGCTCGACCAAAGCTCTGGTCGAAGGCAACGAGCGCCTACTGAGGCGGAATGCCTCACCAAATCCTGTCACCAACCATTGTGCCCAAAATGCCTCGTGCAAAATAAAAAGGAAAAGATGAAATTAATTAATCTATTGTTGCGGAAAGTGTCCAAATTATTCGGATGCCTCTGGTCTTGACACCTTTCGTGGGACCTTAGCGGAGAGCCTTCGCAAACGGCGAACTGAACCCCGATAGGAGCGATTTCTGTCCTTCACCGGGGACTCGATCTGGTTGATCGACAAGCCCATGCGGAGGGCAAGTTCGTCTGCTTCTCGCGCAGGGGGTAGCGGTGACGTCAGAACGCCGAGCCCTGATTGGCTGATCGCGGTCCCCTATCTGAGCGTCGTCTGCTCCTTTGCAACGTCGTCTGCTCGCAACGTCGTCTGCGTCTGTCTTACCTTTCCTGCGACTTTTGCAAGTGGAGAGGCCAGATTCACGAAACTATCTTACGCCAAAAATATGCGTAAGACAAAACTTAAAAACAAATTCGTATTCACGAACCGAAATTTTCGTAAGTTTTGCGCAGGTTACGACAAAATCCTACGACAGCTCCGAAGCTACGCACTTGTTACGATCAAATCAGCATGGCCGACAGCGTCGCGGTCGCGACGACCAACGGACGTTTATTTTTCTACGTGCGCTTCTCTCGCGTCCCGACTTCAAGCAGCAAGAAAAAAGTAAAAAGTACTTGAACCAGACCACGACGAACAAGAACGCTGGATCCACAAACACCCGGGAAAAGCTCCAACGGCCACGATTCCACCGACACCGACCAAGCGAACTCGGCAGATAGGCCTAGCAGCCACTCCGACTCGGTGACCGTCTGCCCACGACCGGCTGGCGTGCTGAATGGAATGTGCCCGCGCGACCCTTGTGAACCCTTCCCGTATTATACTGTGATCACTGACCTCAATTTTAGATTAAGAGGTCAATCTCTTCCTCTTGTCATCTCCTTGTTTTCCGAGGCAACGGTGACTCTCGCCGGTGAAAAAGCGGTGAATATCCGACAGACGCAGGAAAGGTAAAGGAGCCATCGCTTTGACTAGCAGACGTAAAGCAGACGACGTTAACTGCGCCAACCCGCCGACGCCGTTAAAGAATGAGGAGTCTTGCCGCACACGAAAGGGGGAAAAAGTATTTGGGAGGGAACTTGCGGACACTAACACGCTCACTCTCGGTTCTTAGCAAACAAACCTCGGCGTCTCGGGACACCTCGCCAGTGAGTACTTTGACTTCCTCCTTGATGCGCGTCTGCTAGTTGTTCGACAAAAACAACGAACCGCTCGAGTTATTTCGTCTGCCCTCTCTGAAAGGCGAAGTCGAGCTCGCTCGTAAAGACCTGCACTTCCGAAAGTCGCAGGAAAGGTAAGACAGACGCAGACGACGTTGCAAAGGAGCAGACGACGCTCAGATAGGGGACCGCGATCAGCCAATCAGGGCTCGGCGTTCTGACGTCACCGCTACTTCCTTTC
>JAZHYW010067322.1:0-24160 GCA_037355805.1 Ixodes ricinus | reverse complement strand
GCTACGTATTGTTGAGATCAACCGGCAGATCTTGAATATACAAGACTAAGGACCACAGCCTACCATCCGCAGTCCAATGCTCTTGTCGAGCGTTAACACCGCTACCTAAAATCGGCACTAACAGTGCACATGGCAAACCCAAACGAGTGGGTCGAGCGGGGCCGCTCGTGCCCCTATACGTAGTTTGTTCCCTTCGTGCAGCATCTGATGTTCACCAGCAGAGCTCGTGTATGGTACCCACCTCAGGCGTCATCAGACTTTTGAGGCCGTATTTCAGATTTCACGGCACCCAGGATACGCTGAAACACTGCGGCAAGTCTTTCGAACCTCACCGATCCCAACTCCGACAGGTCATACTAAGTCACCCTACGTTACCGAAGATTTAGCCAACAGAAGATGTCATGAATACGACAAGATCACCACAAGAAACCACTACGCCCTCACTATCAAGGACCGTTCTCAGTTCAGAACTACATTAGTGGTCGCATCAACAAGGGGATTGATACCGTTGCCTACACGGTCTGGAAGCAATATGACCTGAGCAGCACGGCAAACCAGTCAACGGCACAAGAGCCTTCACAAGATAGATTTAACAACCCCGAATGGTCTGGAAGCGGGGGCATTCCGCAGACTCAGATCCTGAAATCAAGCGCTTAGCTTACTAAAGAAATAAAAGCGATGTGCTGGTGGCGTGACACTCGCGCGCCCCCACACCGGCGGCGGATACCACCAATTACACGCCTTTACTTTGATCCCGACAAGCAAAACGATGGTGGACAAGCGGCCCCGGTGGATAGCGCCGAGGAACGATTTTGTCAACTATTCTGCCAGACGGCAGGTGTCCTGCTGTTCCTGCCGTGACCGACACGCGGGCGTGAGAAGACTACACCGATGTAAACATCGCCAGGTAAACGGTGCACCGCAGCCTTCCCGGCTCGAAACGCTCTGATTCTCTCGGCAGAAACGCGGTCAGAACTCGTGCTGGAAGTACGTCAACTCGAGGTCGCCGAGCACGGAAGTGTTTACGCCAACGCTTTCCTACCAGCCGGTTCCTTGAAGAAGGTTATCCCAGGAGCCCCCGTCGTATTCTTGCATCAGTCCTCCTATCAGCGATTAAAGCAAAACACCGTACGTACTGCGGAAGGGGTTCGCTGGCATTTTGGGAGGCATGGCGGGGTGATTAAAAGTGCTCTACTGGCGCGATATTTAATAAGCGGCCAATTCAGTCGCGCTGCGATTTACAATGAGATCAAATTTATCACCCATGTCTGGTTTTCCAGAGAATTTGTCACAACGACCAGAATAAATACTGAATGTAGGGGCCGAGGGCTCCAGTTGCTTAAAGATGCAGTGCCTTCGATTTCCACCATCATTGTAGATGGAAATAAACGAATTACAGGTGATAGAATAAAACGGCTGGTGACGAATTTTCGAAAGCTTCGATTTTGTGTTCACTTATTTTTAAGAGATCTGGCAATAAACGTGAAAGCGATTTGTAAACGAGGAAGGTAATCAGCTGGCGGATGAAAAATGATAGGTAATATAATAATAAAGGAAGTGAACCTCGTGATTGTAATCCAAATTTTTTTTTGCGGTGATGTGACATTTTTAATGTATGCTCCTATACTATAGTATTGAATCTATGAAAGATAAAATTGCCTCCAACAAATACTTTTATTATATTATGAAATAAAAAGACTGGGATAATGAAGAGATTAAATTCCCTGGTAATGTTAAACGCCATATCCTCTTTGCCAGATGACTTATCGAAAAAGAATCTGCGCGCCTTATGATGGCAAACGGCGGTGTTTTCTCTGGGGAAAATGCGCAGACTTAAGCCGCCTTTAAGAGGAATTGCCATGGCTGAAGACGCTGAAATCTTCTCCGCCTGTCTCCTGCGCTGGCAAAGTAAGCGTGTCTGCGGCTGACTCAATTTCTGGAACGTCGTGATCATCAAACGCGGAACTACGGCGTCCGTTGAGCTTGCGTTTCGCCATGCTTAGCCGGTAAAGTTTTGATCTTCCTGCTGATTATACATTCTCCCGACACTACCGGTGGAAAGTGACTCGCGCGTACGGCGCTCGACAAGGCGGATAGAGGCAATAAAGCCCGCATCGAAAATTTCAGGAAACCTTTGCGGCAACTTGGTGTTCTGAGCGACGTGACCGGCAAGGCGGGCGTTCCATATGGGGCACGTTTGGATTGTGTCTGCCTCAAGTCGACTGGCTGCCAATGAGAAACTGACGATGTCTGTCATGTTTAAGGTGAAAGGTGGTTGGTGTGTGCCGGATGGATCCTGATCGGCGGGGTCCCGACTCGAGTGCGCCCAACTGGGTGCCCTTCAAGGGTACCGAATGACCCCTGAAAAGTGGAATTGGGGTGCTCTGCCGTGGTGAAAGAGCTAACACGCGAGAAATGGCACATCGACTTGGATTTTAACGGCGTCGAGTCGTCGACGCCGGATGGCACGTCACTGTGTAGGCACTGACGCTGGAGCAAAGCCGTCGCTGCTTCCAGTCTCTACCGAAGGCCCTGGTTCAGCTGGCATTGCTGGTGTTGGTTCCAAGTGACGCGCGCAATGTGCCTGTGGTGCACACGCGACCGGACACATTTGCCCGTGGCGACAGCGGTGCGCCTCGGCGTGGTAGAGCGCCGTTGACGCGATGGTCTGAGCCCGTGAACTGCGATCTCGACGCTCGTTCGCGTTGCAGGGGACGCCAGGTCGAGGAAGACACCGAACGAGCTTGCGTGATGGACGAACAAGAAGGCGGAGCAAGAGGCGGCAGCCCTCAAAGCTAAAGTGTCTGTGGCGTCAGCGTCTTCGAAAGCAACCCAGTAGCCAGCTCAGGCAAGAGATGCGAAGGGAGGCTCAACGAAAAAAGAGCCTTCTATGGTTACGGCGTTTTGCTCGAAACGCTGATCGCAGTTCCAGGACACCATGGGCGATTTTGAACACTCAACAGGTTCGGATGCGTGTTACAGTAGAGGCAGCAGAGAAGGCCTCTCCATTGCAAGGAGAGTGGAAGTGGCGCCCGGGGAGACAGCCCCAGCGAGGAAACGACCCTGGACCGGATGACTTCGAAGCGGCGACTGGAGGACCTGGGTGCAAGCAGGTGCCGCCGCCAGCGGAGCTGGCACTGCGACGCTAGAATATCAGTGGAAGCTCGCCGGGAAAAAAGGACGCTATATGACATGCCGCCAAGCTCACCTTCCCGCGGCTCGTGAAGTATCCAGCCGTTGCGGCTGAGCTGGTTCCCACGCTACCTCCCTCGAGCGGCGAGTGTCTGACTGTTGACGCAAAGGTAATAACTCCTAATTTTTTGAGACCATGAAATAGTTTGAGGTCGTTACTGCGTATGAGCCTCGACACGTAGGACTGTCTGCAAGGCGAAGACAGTGCCAGCTCAGTAAAGGCGTTCTTGCAAAACGACCTCGACGTGATAGCGTTCAAGGAAACCAAGATTGAAAGTGAGGAGCAGACCGATGCAGATGGTGTGCCAATTTGAGTCGCGATACAATGGCAATGCGTAAGCCATGCGGTTGGGAGAGGTCGGAAGTGCATGCATATATTTTTTTTAGTACTGTAGGAATTATTGTTTAGGGAATGCTTGCTTCGCGTGAAGATGAGAGAGCCGTGTTGTGATATTTTCTAGGCAGGTCAAGAATTTCGTAAAACCGATGCACGTACCGAATCAGAAACGGAGACGATGCCAATTTTTAGAGCAGATCAGGTATTTTGGAAGTGCGAGACGACTGCGTGCGGTGGTGGGGATTTTTTAAGCAGTGATGCCTGCTCTTAGAAGACAGGACCTCATAGTCACAGGAGGGGATAGCAGTGTAGATGTTCTGCGAACTGGTGAATCGAGCATTACTTGGAGGACGCGCGGCACATTGCGGGAAAGGGCACAAAAGCGTGCAGTTCACCCCATTTTTCAGGAAACGCGGCCACGCAAGCGCACAGGCAGAGCAGACGATGTCCAGTTGAGCTTGTGTCGCTGCGTGCACACGTAGCGTCGAACGCGTGTACTTTGAGCGACCCGACCGGCCATGGCGACTTTCGGGTTGGGATCAAAGAGAGAAGACCGACACCAATTTAATGAGCTATAGTTGGCACAGCTGGAAAACGAACTACAAGCTCCTTGACGACGAGGTGTTAAACGACAAGATAAATACGGATTGGAAAATTGTAGGGAACATCTGCGGGAGTGAGACGAGTAGAAGAGGGGAAGAATTTAAAACGAGCAGTCAAAATGGACGCCATAGAAAAGATCAATCACTCTAAAGTACGAAAAAAAAAAGAGAGGAAAAAACAGCTGCGCTCGACTTCGAATGAGCTATGCTCTGGAACAGTATGTAAATCCCCAGGAGTTATTTGCTAGATGACGTTAATAAAATCAGGCAAGCTGCAGCTAACTGAGACTGAGCAGTACAGAGGCGCAATAATACGTGCCCCGGTAAGAACGTTTCTCGCAGGGTGAGGCTTACCAAAAATCAACGCCACAGAAAAGGAGCACGATCACTTACCGGTATACCACGACACGCGGACCCTAACATGATTGAGCGTGCATTTCTTGAATTCGGCGGAAGCACTGAGTCACAAAGCTCGAAAAGAAAATTAGTTCACGGATACTTTTTGCCCTTCTGCCAACGATAGTTAGAAGAAAGAAATGATAGAAGAGACGATAGGTATGCCCGAGTAGAAAGAGCCATTGATGATTTGCCAAGCAGAAATCGTCGGGCCGTGGTGGTTTGGGTGCGCCTTTATAAAACAATATAAAAAAGATTCAGCTTAGATTTTACTACAAGTGTACCACGAGTGTTATGCAAGTGAAAGGTTTTACGCTCGTTTTTGTTTACCCGCCAGTCCCTATTCCCAAAAGTGAATATCTTATTAAACTCCGTAATGCTGGCGAAATTACCGGCCGATTACTCAGCTAATTTTGACAAAGCGCCGCAAGACACAGGACACAGTAAGAATACAACACGAAGCGCTACTTTCTTAACTGAACGTTCATTGACAACACACTATTTATACACTCCAATTTGGCTTCTGAAGCAAGAATTCAAATTCCTTGTAAGTTGATGCACTGGATGGGGGCACTAATGCATTTCTGATCCCCTCCATTCTAATGTTAAATGACCGAACATCTCTCTCGAAATTTTACTTCTCAGCTTTCTCAGAATTTTTGCTTTTTCCAGTTCCGCGCAAGGGCATCTGTTGCAATGAATAGCTAAATTGTTCGAGGGGGCATTCCTACTGATAGCGCGTGCTCTCTTGCCCTTTTCATTAACGCATCTGCCCGTTTGACCCACGTGCTCTTTCCCGCATGTCATTGGAATTTCTGTATACGACCGAAGACGCGCATTCCGACGAATTTTCTAGAGTGTTTCTTCTGCAAACGTCACCTCCGTCTTGTTTGTTGTTAATTCTTTGGCACAGGCTGGACAGCTTTTCCGGGGCCAAAAGCAAACCAGAAAATCAAAGTGTGCCACTTTTTTAGGTTGTGTGAGACCTTGTGGATATACGGTATAACAGCAGGTCTCACTCTCTCCTGGGCTCCATGTGCCTTCTCTCTTTTTTTTCATCTTGGAAGCAAGTGTTTCAGCCACCTCTTGAAGAAACGATCAGGGTAACCCGACGATTTTAGGCGTTCCACCTGGTTTCATAAACTACTTTCCACGGCGTGCTGGCATGACTTGCCAAAAGATGCCTTCAAAGGGAGGAGGCGATGCCTCTTCTAACCAGCTTAGAGTGTGCTGAATTAAAGGGCAAGACCGTTTTTTTTAGTGTGGTTTGTACTCTTAGCACATTAGCTCCTCTTGAAAATCTAAACTTAAATCTAGGAATTGCAGCTTTCCTGACGCCATTGTTTCGCGAGTAAACGTTAGTCCTCGCGAATTCAAACAGAAAATTCCCAGCACTCTTTGAATGAGGTTGTCATCAACACAGTGGGCTGCGGTACCAGCACCAGGGAAGTCATCCACGTACCTTAGTATCTTAACATCCCCCTTTTCTTTTAGACTGCTGAGCACCTCCCGGCCAAATCGCGCCAAAAAATTTCGCACAGTACGGGGCGATTCGTGGCCCAATACAGATCCCATGCTTTTGAACATACAAGTCACTTTCGAAAGACAGAAAGGTAGAATCCAGGTAACGTGAAAGCAGTTCATAAATCAGTCCACACTTAAGCTCGCTAGAGTTCCTAAACGCGATCTCATCGTTACGCTCTATGCACTCTCTAACCGCAGGGAACAATTCGTCATGCCGTATGGATTGAAACAAGTCCTCTACATCGATGGAGAACCTGCCCGAGTAGAAAACATCTGCAGACAAGCAGTGGATGGCCGCCTCTGAATCACGAATCAGAAACGGATCGTTTGAATCAAGACCCGCAAGCTGCTTGCCCAAGAACCCCCAACTTCACGTTGCCATGAGTCCCTTTCCAACGCTATCACCCTAAAAGCGAATATTAGCTTTATGAGTTTTGGCCGTGAAAACACATCCAGGCTAAGCTTCTGGAAGCCTGAACCCTCTTCGCCAGACTGTTCAATTCAAGACTTTCACAAAGTTGCTTGGCCGCTGTCTTGATCTTGTTGAGTGACACCTTTTCAACTTGCCTGAAGTTCTTTTGGATAGCCGTCCGCGACTTCTCCCGGAAGAGGCCCTCAGGGATCACGACGAAGCCGCTTTCCTTATCGGCGGTCAGGAGCTTGAGCTTGTTGTCTTGGAAGTAAGAAACCATTGGTCCCGTCCTTGGTGCCTTCTTTTGCCCGCCCGACTTGCATCTCATGACGTTAACGGCCTCCGAGATACACCTCTCTTCTTCTGGCGTGACTCTATGTGCCAGAGCCCTTGCGATGCACAGCTTCTCAATCGGGTTGAGGTTCGGTGGGAAACTGTACTTGGCTCCTCCCTGAAGCACATCTGTCACACTCTTTGGAATCTTTTGGAAAGTCATGCCAGCACGCCGTGGAAAGTAGTTTTTGCAACCAGGTGGAACGCCTAAAATCGTCGGGTCACTCTAATCGTTTTCTTCAAGAGGTGGCTGAAACACTTGTTTCCAAGATGAAAAAGAAAGAGAAGCTACATGGAGCCCAGGAGGAGAGTGAGACCTGCTGTTATACCGTATATCCACAAGTTCTCACACAACCTAAAAAAAGTGGCGGCACACTTTGATTTGCCGGTTGTGTTTTCGGCCCCGGAAAGGCTGTTGCAGCCTGTGCCAAAGAATTAACAACAAACAAGACGGAGGTGATGTTTTGCAGAAAGAAACATTCTAGAAAATTCGTGGAATGCGCATCTTCGGTCGTATACGAAATTCCAAATGACATGCGGAAAGGGTACGTGGGCCAAACGGGCAGATGCGTTAATGAAAGCGCAAGAGAGCACGCGCTATCAGTAAGGAATTCCCCTCGGGCAATTTAGCTATTCATTGCGACAGATGTCCTTGCACCCCGGAACTGGAAAAAACAAAAATTTCTGGGAAAGCTGAGAAGTAAAATCTCGAGGAGAGATGTTCGAGTCATTAAACATTAGAATGCAGGGGATGACAAATGCATTAGTGCCCCGTCAGTGCATCTAACTGACGAGGAATTTGAATTCTTGCTTCAAAAGCCTGATTGGTTGTACAAATAGTCTGTTGTTTCAGTAAACATTCCGTTGAAAGTAGCGCTTCGTGTTGTCTTCTTACTCTGTCCTTGTCTTGCGGCGCATTTTGTCAAAATAACTCATGTACCAACTGGCCCATCTGTCACTATTGATACTCTAGCTAATTCTGACAATAAGATTATAATAAATATTCTTGCGAAAAGAATGCAATCGGTCATTGGGGTTGTGGTGGGAGATCATCCAAGTGCGGTATCAAGGGACGTGCGATTATGAGTAACATTCATGTTGCGCGTAGCGTGTTGGAACTATGTGATGCTCATTGCCGGAAAGCTGCTCTGTTGCCAGTCGATCTTGGAAAAGCTCGTGATCGAGTGTCTCATGATGTTATTTTTGCATTCTAAACCATGTTGGCGTGGGTAAAGCTATTTTTGGTGGAGTAAACATGGCCATAGTATCTGCATGAACAGTCTTCTAATTAACAAACAAGTAACCAAGCTGTATTTTTGTGTTATCCTCTGTCCGGAAGGGGTACCCGCTTTTCCCACTGCTGTTCGCTATATTTCTTGAGCCCTACTGATGGACGAACAAGAGGCGGAATGTGGTTTTTCCTTAAATGCGTCTGATGTTAAAATATTAGAGTACGCAGATGATGTTGCGATTTTTGTAGCGATAGAGAGAGCGTCTCAGCGACTGTTGAGCTCACTTAAGCATTCTGCGCCCAAACGGCCGGTGGAACGTGACTCCGCGTGTTTGAAAATGTTCAGTGGTCCACGGAGCCCGGTGTATACATGGGAGTGCTTTGAAGAACTACCGTGAAAGCAACGAGCTCTGACGTAACAAAACAGAGGGGGTGAGTCCTAAAGCCGCGAAGTGGGGTACTGGGATATTTCAATATTCGCAATGGCAACGTTGTGTAATTTATTCTTTGTTGCAAACATTTGGTACCTGTTACAGAGTCTCTGCACTGCTCTCTATGCGCATTTGCCGCGCATGCACCGTGTGATGGTCGTGTACATATGGAAGTATTCGTGGAAAGAACTAGACGATATAACCTTTTTCGCCGCGTGAAGTCAGGTGGACTTACTTTGTTGCTCTTTGTTCATACGACAGCTTGTTTTGCGTTTTATTTTTATTTTTCCAAGAATTAAATTGACTCATTTTTTTTTTAGAACAGTCCTTTAAGTACGGTTGTTCAGAGAGCTAGCAAAGTTCATTGTTTCAACGTGTGACACACGTGAAGCGCAAAGTAACGGGCTTCCTTGAAGGAGTTGTTCGGGCATACCAATTTGTTAGTCTGCGAATTTGATGAGTACAAGCACACGAAAGCGTCTGACGTCGAGATCCTGTTGAATGCCTGTTTCCAGGTCACACTGTATGTTCTTTGTTCTCTGACAGTACTGACCGTGATGCTTTCCGTCTGAAAAGAATGCCAATTCACGGATCAATAAAAACCTTTTTTTAACTGCTTACTAGCACGTTGCCGAGTAAAGACATGGTTAGCAAAAAAGGCATGTTTGTAGCATGAAGTGAGGATTTTCCTTTTGTGCAAGAGATTGGAGGCCGTGGATTACGTGTTCCTGGACTGCTGGGATGCTATCCTGTTCTGACATTTGCTCCAACGCACTCTCAAGAAAGACCTACCATTCACGGCTCGTGGAATACGTTTCTTGTCTGTGGAGGAGACGCTTTTCCGAAATGACCTCGTATTTCTGCTTGGTCTGCATGCATGCTATTTTGAGATGTAGAATGGCAGTTCGTCATGCGGATCTGGACGCCCGTCCTGTACGGTAATATTTTATTGAGAATGCAAACTTGATTGCAGCTTGTATGTACGAAAATATGTCGGGAACTGGAGTGGTTGCCGGTAGTTTGAAGCTGTCGATGATAAGAGAGTTCTGTAATCACTCACTGCCTTCAAAACCTTGCAGGCGGCGTTTTATCCCTATCTTCACTGACCTAGTATCTGGTGAATATATTATTTTACATGTTCAGCGAAATGTATCGTCTGTTGTGGTTCTTTTGTTCACTGGGTCAAAGTAAGACCAACAAAGAAAACAAAAGCGCGTAGGGAGAAGAAGAAGACGCCGTTTGGAACGGCCACGTTTTCCATGTTCTCCGGGGAAAATTTATCGGCCGCTGGCCGAGGAAACGTTATGACATCTGCTAACGTTACAGAAGACTACCGGATAATCCTGCCACGTCTGACATCAGGTAACCTGAGCCTGAATTCCGTTTTCTTGCATGGGGACCTCTCGGCGCGCCCGTATCGAGCTCCTGATTTTCGAGACGCCCTACGTGGCATCGTCGAATTGAAGGACGTTGTGAGCCTCGGACAGTTCCAGATGTCTCACGTCTGGATGCTGACGTGTGTCAACGCCGTTACCAAAGCAAAGCTCGTCGCTCAACGAGAGCTTCTCGTGAAAGGTCGAAAATGCCTCATCATTGACCCGGACAAGCAAGAAGTCAACCTAAAGCTTCTTTGGCTTCCACAGCATCTAGAGGATCGACGAGTTATCGAAGCTCTCGCCCCGTTTGGCAAAGTGCGTTCTATCAAGAGAGAAAATGGAGGTGCAGCGAGCTTGAGCACATGGAGACTCTAAATCGAGAGGTAGTACTGGTACTAGGAGATGGTGTCAATGCCAGTCAGATACCACATCTCCTTCAAGTTTACGGATGCCAGAGCCTCGTCCTTATTCCTGGGCGACCTCCATTGTGCTTGCGCTGCAACAAAGTGGGACACATTCGACGCTACTGTAGAACACCGAGGTGCTCCAACTGCCGGCGGTATGGTCACCTAGCTGAGGAGTGTGTCAACGGCGCCACCTATGCTGATATGTTACGACAAAGTCAAACACACGCAGATGACACAGCGGCGGAACTCCTAATGGACGTCAGTGAGGTAGCTGATGTCACCGGGGAATTGCCACCCGTCGAATCGGCCCATCCTCCAGAAGACGCACGGCCCGAGGACAGTGCACACACCCAGCCATCACAAAACATCGACAAGAATGAAGAATTTCCAGTGTTGGAACCTGCAGCATCCCCAAACACCAGCACCACACAGAATGCACACGTGGAACCTGATGCGACTCCCGCACCAACTGTCTCCAAAGCTCCGACAACACCTCAGCACGCAGTTAGCGAGGACGGCCCTCCCCCGAGCAGCAGCCAACCACTTAAACGACCGGCACCGGTTGACACAGAGGCACCTTTGTGTTCAAGCGAGTCCTCATCACAATGCAACCGTACTGGTGACGGAGACGTCGCCAAAAAGAAAGCAGCTGGGTCCCGTGCCAAGCCGAACGCGAAGCCAGGAGCTACCTAAAGTGTGGCGAGTGGCGTTCAACGCTGAAATGCGGCCTCTATGAGGACAGATAGCAAGCTAAGAATATTCCCCTAAATTTCACAACACTGAACGTCCGAGGTCTAAGATCTCGTGCGAGGCAGGTGCAGGTTTGTCGGCTCTTGCAACGTGAGCGGCTGGATATTGTTGCGATTCAGGAGACAAAGATAGAGTCGGAGGAGGCCACAACAAGTGCGCTCGAGCCTTTTCTACACAGGTACGAAGTTATTGTGAGTCACGCTGTGGGGCTATCGGCTGGTTGTTTCCTGTTTCTCCGCAAAGACTTAAACTACACCTCGCTCTCGTACACGGTTGACACTGAAGGTCGTTTTATATGTTGTGACATATACTTAGAGGGAATTCACTGGCGGCTGATTTGCGTTTATGCCTATAATGACTCTTCTAGTCGACTTTCATTTTTCCAAAATTTAGATGCTTTTCTTGACACCGACAAATGTATTGTTCTGTTTGGCGACTTTAACTGTGTATGCGAAGCCCACGACCGCTCGACGATCAGTCTGAGACGCGACAACAGTAGTATTGCTCTCGAGAATCTTGTGCGCCAACACTGCCTAAGTGACGTCGGTGCCTCTCGAACGTCCATCAATCGCTTCACGCACTTGCAAAGTTCTGGCCACGCACGCCTTGATAGAATATACGTGTCTAGTTGTCTTTTGGAACACACATTTGAATATTTGGTAACGCCGGTATCCTTCTCTGACCATTGTGTTGTAACTGTCAGGCTAGGTGAGAAACGTAAACAAATGTCTAGACCCAAATGGGCCCTGTGGAAGTTAAACAACAATCTTCTTAAAAACAATGACTTTAATGAGCGACTGATTACCTGTTTTATGGCCATTCGTAGTAATACCGATCTTTCCATTTTTGCACAGTGGGATAGTTTTAAGCAAGAAGCTAAAAACATCGCAATTGAGTGTGCGTGTATTCAGGCATATCACGAGAAAGCTGACAGACGTGCACTTACACATAGCCTTCACGAACTGTATGAGTTGGAATGCGAAAAACCAGGTAGTTTTCATGAGGAAATTTGCTTTCTGAAATCTGAGCTCCAACGCCACGAGCTTCAGCGTTACCGAGGAGCGGCCGTGCGATCAAGATGTCAACGCCTTGTATCGGCCGAACAACCTACTAAAAAGACTTTAGATGACGAGCGCAGACACGCCTTAGCGAAAGAAATTCCGGAGTTGCTATGTAATGGCACTTACTCAAGAAATACCGATAGCATTATGACCACATTCACACAGCATTACCAAAACTTATTTGGTCAGGTTTCCCCCATCAAACGAAGAGTATATGCCTCTCGTTTCACTCCTGCCCAGCTTGAGTGACGAGGACTCAGAATTATTTACTAGACCGTTTTCTCTCAAGGAGATATGCCAGGCCGTGGGGTCCCTTCCTAGCTCGAAATCACCTGGACCAGATGGCCTTTCAGCAGAATTTTATAAGCAACACATAGACATGATATGTCCATTCCTCCTTGAACTTTTTACAGCTTCACTTCAACATGGCAGGTTACCTCCTTCGTTTTACCAGAGTCACACCGTGTTAATACCAAAAAGCTCCGACTTTGAGAAGTTAAGGACTGTTGAAGGGTACCGCCCAATAGCGCTCTGCAATGTTGATTACAAAATATTTGCCAAAATTCTTACTAAACGCTTACAATGTGCCATTTCAAGAGTGGTTGGAGCTCATCAAACATGCGGTATTAAAGGCCGCACAATCCAGACAAACATTCACGTAGCGCGATCTGTTCTTCATTGCTGCGACAGTTTACAAGATCAAGTGGCCATGCTTCAAATTGACCTAGCGAAAGCTTTTGACCGCGTTAGCCATTTCTTTTTGTTTGCTCTTTTAGAACACATAAACGTAGGAAAGGTCCTCCTTAACGGTATAAAAATATGTTATTCCGAAGCATTAACTCGTTTAATAGTAAACGGTGCTCTCTCCACACCAATTCACCTTCATTCATCTGTAAAACAAGGATGTCCCCTGTCTCCCCTTCTGTTTGCATTATATTTGGAACCTCTGTGCCTAAGTATACTGAAAAGTACAGACGTAAAAGGTTATAAATTGTTATCTCATGAAGTGAAAGTTCTGGCTTATGCCGATGATGTAGCTTTTTTCTGTGTTGATAAGCAAAGTATCGACGCTGCATTGCAATTAACCCAGCAATTTTGTAAGGCAGCTGGAGCGCTGGTTAATACCTCCAAGTGCTGTGGACTTTGGTATGGGACATGGGGGACAACGCCCTCGGATTATGCAGGAATGGCATGGTCTGGCGTGCCAACTACTTACCTTGGCGCGCCTCTAGAATGTGTTCGAAATAGCTCACGCTACTGGACAGAAAGTGTCACAAAACTTAAGCGCCGAGCGGACATGCTGAAGCCTAATCATCTTTCGGTGTTTGGCCGAGCCACTGCATGTAACATTTTCCTAGTCGCCAAACTGTGGTACGTGCTTCAGGTAATTCACTGTGCTCGAGGACACCTTCAACGTTTCCATAGGATATTTGCGACTTTCATATGGGCCTCTTCATGGGAGCCAATGCGGCGCGACAATCTGTTTCGGTCTATCGAAGCGGGAGGACTAGGCTTAACCCACCTATTTGTACGGAAGATTGTCTCACGTTTCATGTTCCTCAGAACGTCTTCCCACCCGTTCATTAGGACCTTCCTCCAAACTCACTTGATGGATCTCCTCCCTGACTTCGTTGTTTCATCCGACCATGTGGCAATGCCTCGACCTTTTGGCTTTCTCAAAGAAGTCGTGGAAGCTTTTGAGTTTTTGAAAGTGCGATTTTCCTTGGAGTATTTATTTACTGTTTCCAGAAAAGAGCTCTACCATAACCTAATAGATTCGCTATTTCCAGACCCTTTATATCGCAGCAACTACCCAAATAGTACAGACCAAGATGTTTTAAAACGAGTTCGCAGAATGCGTGTTCCCCCAACTGCAAAAACATTTTTCTTTAAGCTTCATACTAACACGCTTCCCGTAAAACCATGGCTACGTGACAAAGGAATTTTTGTACCGTGGTCGGTCAACTGTCGTTTATGCAACACACCAGAGACTATTGAGCATTGCTTTATTTTTTGCACAGATGCATACCTTTTCTGGGATGTACTTCAAAGGACTATAAAAAAGGACTTGTATATCAACGCATACTCTATTCGTTTTCTTCCTGTGGAAGATCCAGAAACATTTCCTTCTGATTTTTTTATTTTGCTTGGTATGCATAGTCTCTGGAAGACTCGCATGATAGACAGAAACGCTGAACCACCAAGGACTACCAAATCAAATTTTATCGAAACATGCAACCACGTAAAAAGTGCCCTTGATGAACTCGGGGAAAAGCCAAAATGGTACTGGCGACTTGAAAAGTGCCTTTTGTTTCCTGATTTCTGATGCAGCCGAGTCAGCACTGCGCACCCGAGGAGGTATGCAAATTTGTCTGAATTGTAAAAGTGTTGGTGAAAATGTATCTGAATAAGCTTGTATAATCTCAGTGCACTCTCGTTTCAAAACTGCAACTGTGACCCATGTGCCCACCGTCTATGCTTCCATGCAATAAAGAAAAAAAAAGTGCGTAGCCTAGTCGATAGCGCGTCTATTGGTAACTGAAGGGTCGTGTGTTCGATCGCGCTTCGTCTAAAATTCTTCGAATTTTGTCGAGGCAAATGAATTACTTATCAACCAATCGCAGGTTTTCCGGCCTACCGACGCCGGCTTTTCTGTGACAGGAGCCTCCTAAACCCATCGCTTTAAAATTTTTAGCTTATCAGATAACCATAGTGCTCCCTGTAAAAAATTGGTTTTATTTTTATTGCCCGCCAATGATTTTGATCACTGCAGGCATCACTGCACGTGCCTCTCGAGCCTACTAAGCCTTCAAACACTAAAGTTTAAAGAGCATAAAAAGTGTTTACTGACTTTGCACGTTTATAAACTAAAGGACAGGATTGTACGCGGCAGTACAGGTTGCAACATCTGTCTGATGCACCATAGGCTCCCTCTATACTCACGAAGCGCCCCCCTCTTCCTATTTCCGAAAGGTGCAATACAAAGGTACAAATGCGATTCCGTCTCGCGATGAGATTATTCGAAATAAATCAATTTGCAGTGCAACATGGTAAAGAAAATCAAGCTCTAGATACAGGAGCAGCCGGATAAATATACGAGTATGCTTAATTAATCTTTGTGATATTGTTAGTTTTGATCGCAAATATTACTCAATGCATATTACTCCGCCCTAGTACTAACTAACAATTACTATCGTTTTGGTTGTGATATTGCTGGAACAGTATTAACATGCGAGGTCCCACCTTGCTCCTTCGTGTCTCGAATGTCGAAGTTGAATGGAACGAAGACAGTAAGAGTATTGAAAAAAAAAAGAATTGTTATAAAAGAAAAAAAGAACACGAAGCTTACTTGATGCTGGTTAGGCTCTCCCTAATAAAAAGCGAAAAGAACTCCCTTCTTGCCATCCTCATCACCCCCTCATAATGTTGAGACAACACCCAAGTAGAGAGCTACCGCGGAGCCAGGCTGACGCTCGGTAGGTAACCCTGGTGGCCAGGCGACTCTTGACTTGAGTCCGCGGTCGTCTGTCGCTGAGGCTTCTTCGCTTTCTCGGTCGTGTCTGGTGGTTGAGTCTCTCGAATTGTGTCGCCTGTTGCCACCATAGAAAAACAACACATCGCCTACAAGGCGTAGATGTTCTTTTGACTCTTATGTTCGGTTTTTCGTTTTTCTTACGAGCGTTTTTTTTTTTTTTGTTTTTTTTTACAAGCTGCTGGGGGCATTTTTTGATGCGGTTTTTGAGCGTTAAAAAAGGCATTTCGCTGCTGTCACCTGTACTGAGCGAGCGAACCACTTTCCATTTTTCATCAGTCCCTTCGTCTTGCTTTCCGACACCATGATTATAAGGTGCCCGAGCTTCTTTTTCGCCTTTTGTCTGTTCATTTTGTAGGGCAAGAGCGCCTTAACCGGCTTCACAATTGCCGTCGCCGAGGGAGTCTTTTACTACGTATTTCCTGCCGTCTGCGAGCTTGTTTCCTTTTTTTATTGCTACTCATTTTTTGCATGGAATTGAGTTTCTTAAAGTATTTCGCATAGTATATGTTCGGGAAGTGTTTGCATTCCTCTTTCTCATTGCTCTTAAAGCCCTCTATCCTGCGAAAGGTGGCGCCATTGACCCCGTAAGTGATGACGTCACAACATGGCGTTTGGGTCCAAACAAACCGTTGCTAGGGGCGTTGCTATGGACTAATGCATGGAGACTCCACATGAGGCTAGATTTTCGCTTACAAGTAAGTAAATAATTTTTTGTAAGCAACCTAACTTCTTGATATCTAATTATGAAGATGTTCTTGTCGTCTCAGTGTCATATTGCAACGATGAAAGCCATTTCTGAAGTCTTACACTCCGCTTTGCTTTGGTAGCAGACGACACGATAGATTTGCTGGCCTCTGTTGCAGCGGGCGTCTTCATTGAAATGCGTCGGTAAACAAGCGACAAAAACAAGTGCATTGCCGTTGCCGTAGAGGCCTCCGCAATGTGCGTTCTTTTTTCCTGTGAACAACCCAGCTTAGTTACGAGGGTGAAAATGCAGTAAAATCAAACCACGTCACGCAGATCAGTTACGACGACGACCTGAAGTGCATTACCGGCGTAGTGCAGGCCAGCATGAGAACAACATCAGTACGCCGTCGAGGTAAGTCGTTTGTTATTATTATTATTGTGGTTGTCGGGTTATTAAAGAATTGCATGTCTATCGCGATTTCGCAGTATTTTTGCTTTTTTTCCCCTTGGTATACATCAAATTCCGTGGATGTGCTCTTTTGGTGAAGATCTTCATCGAACCCGCGATGCAGTACAGTCTGTAATAGACTCACCTTATGTTTTTTATCCAGTTCTTTCGCGCTTTGGGGTCTTGCGGAAATCTGAAGAAACTGCAAGAATCTCTCTCCACGCGATGGTTACAACCAGGTATACGAAGCACCCTCGCATAGCGCGAGTCCGCAAACAAAATTTGGGATCTCAACCGTTCGCCTGAAGTGCTTTTCTCGCGGGCGCAATGCGATCTTTAGCAGACTATCATCTCGATCGACGCCCGGACTTTCGATAAACCATATTTTGCATCGCACCACACTATGAAATCTTAAGAGTGTATGAAACTCATTATATTTCAAACAAATGCGATGTCAGAATATCGTCTTTATTCACACGATGCAAACGACGGCCCCACTTGGACGGCCGGCGTGCGGCAGACGGCATACTTCTTGCATTCGTCGTCTGCTGCAGGCATCTTGAGGACCGGAAGTTGCAGTCGTAAATATTTCAGAAACGAGCGATTACCGGCACACTTCTGTCGAAACATATATGACATTCAAGCTTTCTATATCTGTGATTTTTAGAAGTTTAAATCCTACTCCTGATTTTTGAACGGTCGGGTTTTCGTAGCAAAACCGAGCCGCATGTATTCGTCCATAACAACGACCCTAGCAACGGTTTGTTTGGACCCATGACGTCACACTTACGGAGTCAATTCTTGGAAAAGCCGCCGCGCACATTATTGGCCAGTCGTCATGTGACATGCCTGCTTTCGGTTTGGACTTCCGGTCGGCTTTACTTTTCCGAACTGTTGCTACGCCGCAGCTAACGGGGCTGCCGCGCGTATGGAAAAGTCGGGCGAAGAGCCTTAAAGTGTTCCCTCTGGAACGGAAAATGATCCTCGGAGGAAGATCTTGCTTCAACGAATCGGTCGAAAGATTTCAACCGGACGGAGCCGCAAAGTTATGCGATGTAGGTGCCCTGTATAAATCTCACCAGAATGCAAAAAGCAGCTGTTTAGAGCGAGTTATGCACTCCATTCCACCGTAAACGCGAGCGATGTAATAGCGAGCACTAACATTGCCATCTTGGCATGCACGGACGCCCGTGCCGTGGAAGTAAGCGTCCTTCAAAACGGCCTGCTCCTGATCGTGCTTTAGCTTCGGCGTCGCTCCCACTCACGGGTGCGTGCGGAGGTGCGGAGTACGCTCGCTCGTCGAGTGTGCGTACGTGCTCAAGCTTGCAGCGGTCTCGCGGCTGCGGACGCGAGCATGTGGATGTATCTAGAGCCACTAAATCAGCTACGCTTCGAGTATCGGCACTCCATTCCCCGACCATGTTGTGGGCGCCTGCCATTTCGGCTCGTATGCAGATCAAACGAAACTGCCGATCGTCATTATTCAAAAGTGCGACTTCCTCAGCGTTGGATCTCGACGTTAGGAAGGTGATGTAATATTGCTTTGCTCTGTCGCAAACTGTTTAAACATTTGTGGAGGGCGGAAAAGCATTTCCTCTGACTTCAGATAAAGCTTCAGACAGCTGGCAACCATGATTTTAAGACACAATATGGCCAAGTGTTGTTACTCCAAAGCGTAGATTATTTAGTGGCACTAGATGTGCCTATACCCCCATTCAACATAAGTGCGAGCGAAGCCAGGTGCGATAAGGACGAGTATGCTTTCTCTCCACACATTGAAAATAAGTAGTGAATCATCTGAAATCGTTTGACGGCGGCGGTTTGATATGTGTTATAAAAACGATTTGCGATTCCTGTGAGGCCGAAGGGGCGGTCAGGTACCCACGAGACACTGACCGGTAATGCAACTCGGTAGGGACAATTGGGACGATTATCCAAAGTAGTTTTGGGATCCACGGTTGGACGAACAGATCTAGAGCGGCTTCAGGGCGGTAGGATGCGAATGCGGGGTCTACATGAGGTCATTGCCACACTTATATGGTGAGAAAGGTCCACACTGACCGGCATCGCGTTGCCCCAGCTGACCGAGATGTCGAGACGCTTGGGAACATCCAGAGGGCGTCCGCCGTCGTAAACCGGAAGTTAAAGGTGGGTTAAAGACAAGGAGGTAGAGGGCCTAGAGTGATAAACCGGAAGTTCGAAGTGGCGCCCCCGGTTGCCGCCATGTTGTACGCAAAAGTGACCACTCGTCCCGTGACCTCACAAGAGTCGTGACGTCATCGGTAAGATGGCAGCGCCCAGAGCTGGCGGATGCGAGTTTGTTCGGTGTGCGGTAGCCGTGATGTGCAGCTGCTTTTCGACGACTTCGGGCTTCTTCGTGCTCGCTGACGCAGGTAGAATGTGAAAATATGAAGGAATGAGACTTTATACCCTTTTTGCGCAAGATCGCTTTGGATCATCTGGATATTAACGCCTGTGAAACAGCATCAGCCGTAGCGCCGTACCGGTGCTCGGATTCCTGGATGTGTTCGAGGATCGATAGAACTTTGAGTGCTTTTAGCATGAAATTTTCGCATTGTATTAGCTTTGTTTGAACGTTGGAAATGTCTGAGAATCGACGCGAAATGTATGCGTCGGACGTAGGGCCTAGGAAAATTTGTTTCAACCCTAGGTGACTGCATAATCTCAGCAACTTTTAGCGAGGAAGCTCTCTGCGATCTTTACTGGGGCCCATTCGTGTGCTTTACGCCGAAAAAAGATGGTGACAGTTGTGTTGCTTGATGGGGTTTTGCAAAGGGTTTATTGTTATGATATGTATAGGAAGTGTCCTGCTATATAACAATGCATCAACACATGCTATTAAACTAGATGCTCAAAAGTGTGTTCATCTTTGTAATACAAGTTACAGCAATAATTATTTCTTACGAGTGTAATATTTATTTTCAGCAGCTGGGCCTGTTTTGTGCTCATTACCGTCAGAGTGCTATGATGGTATTATAACGTATATGTAGTTTTAAATATCCTCTCTGCAATGCTTCCAAGGGTCTTTGAAGGGAATAAATTAATAAATAACATTTTCACATCACTGGAGTTTGCTTTCGGTGCACCACATGTTCAGGAGAGGTGGAAGGAGTGAAGCCCCATGAAAGAAGTCTGCCAGTCTGGTTTGTCCCATTTATTAATATAGGGGGGTCAGAGATGCAAGTGTCCTCAAAAGCTCCGCCGCATGCAGTGAACACAATTCTTGGTGTGTAGACTCTGAAGGCGTAAAGGCAAGCAGAAATATGTCTATTTGGTTAGTTTATCAAATATGTTTATTTCCACTTGATTACATAATTATTGATTCTTAGCAAATGGTTACATAACGAGTTCTTTCTGCGATAGTCTCGTGTCAGGCGTTCAGTCGTAGTACCTGTGCTCCTTGTTGTCAGGTGAAGCTCCTGGCATGTCGGTGTTCAGTTTGGTCGAGTGGCAACTTTGACTGACTGATGCCGTCTTGTAATCATACGTCATGTGCGGCCACTGACATCTGGTGCACTGAAGCTGCAGGGCTGGCTTCTAATCCGCAAATTTTCCTGGTAGTTTTCTGCGTCAATGCGGCAAGCTCGGTCATGTACTGCTTACGTGGCTGTGCCTTTTGCTGTAACGTTGACTTGATGTCTGGCAACAATGTTTGTTTGCTATCCAAGCCATTTCACTTCCATTTCGTAATGGTGATTTCTTCTGCATCCCGCGACCACTGCAACTTGTGTAAGTCTCGCGTGGCAAAGTGAAGTCGGGTGATGCTTGGTGTCCACTTTTGAGAATAACCAACCATTCTATTTCTTCAAGTCACTCAGCGGCATTCTCCCTCAAATTGGAAATTGTGTGCTTCGTGGAGTGGACACAGATACTTGGTGTCAGCGAATCATTAGGTATTGTCCTTGGACGACAACCAACACCAAATCAACTGTCATTGCATTGCCGCTCACCTGCTTTGTCGTGCTTACCTCCTGTCGAGGTGATGTGGATCAGGAGCTTCGGGGTAATGTCGGCACAAAGGACAAAGGCCGCCGAAGATACTCCTCAATGTCCCGCGGTCGCTCCTCGAAACGTGGTCGAGGGTCGTTCGGCACGAACCCTCGCAGGCCAATTCATTGGTACGGGCAGCTCCAGTGGACATGGTCGGCCTCATGCAGTGGTAGCAGAGTGGTTTTCTGTCGGCCATTCGCAACACCTCTGTTTTCCTCAGTGTACTTTGTTCAGCGCAGACCTACACCCGATGTCGAGAATGCTTCGGCGTTGGGGTGTCTCACTGAATTGGCATTGAATACTAAGGGGCAGCCGGTGGCGGTCATCGTGCCATTGTGGCGTAAGTCGCCTTCGGTTCGTCAGATGCCGCTTCGCTCGCAGAAGTCTCCGGTTGAAATGCCTGTCGAACTTGTTCCGAAACAATCTCGGCAATCAAAATAAAAGCCGGGCAACTGATAGCGGGAAGTAGCTTCCTGATCTCCTCCCGGACAACGTCGTGGATGATGTCGCGGATGCCTGGGAGGCTGGCGTCGAAGTGGCAGCTGGACGACTCTAGTGTCGAGACGCCAGGAAGTTGTTGAGTGTGACAGGCTCAGGCATGCAGTGCACGTTCAATGTTGGAATTAAGCCTCGGTGATATGAACCCTTCGACTGTTGTCGGTGGGTTGCGGACAAGGCTGCCGAAGGTGTTGTCCCTCACATGATAGACATGGAATTCTTAGCGTCTTGTCCTCTGTAGCATTAGGGTCGGCGTGGGCGCTCGATCAGGCGCAAAACATCCTCCACGAAGGCGGTGACGCTCTCGTTGGGGCCGTGTCCTGGACAGAATCAGGAATGCGGCTCTCTTCGTTGACGTTGGCTGACGAACATGCGCTTCAGCTCGATCTTGCAAACTTCCCACGACGTTAAGGGGATTCATGGTTCTCAGACCAGTGCCTGGCAGTTTCTTCCACGAGAAGTATAGGTTGTGCAGGAGGTGGTTGTCTGCCCACACATTGTGGCGTGCGACACGGTCATATTGTTCAATCCAGTCGTCGACGTCTTCATACACCTTGCGTGAAAGGGCGTCGGAGTGTGAGGCGCGACGGGCATGCAAACAATGGTGGGAGCAGACGCGGTTTTCTGCTACAGGTTTGTCATTGTTGGCTTAGCTTCGGGTTTTCTGGCAGGAGGCCGAATTCCGGTGGTTCTTCCTGGTAGCAGCGACTCACTCGGATTTCAGATTCTTCGTGGTGTATTTGTGAGGTTCGTTCTTGTGGCACTCTGCTCGTCTTGCGGTTTTTCTGCCGGGCTCGGGATAGGACTTGGTTCACGGCTCGCCAAGGGTTTAAGACGCGGGATAGTCCGCCACCCGTGTCCCGTTATCCGGCAACTCAGCTGAGAAGCCGCCAGGGTGCACACAGAGTGAAGGGCTATGGGTAAAGTACCCAGCACCTCCCCCAGAACATACGATGACGGCCGAGCATGGCCTGGAACTTTCCAGAATAGTAAATATTGATAGAAGACAGGACTGAAACAAGCATCCGTGACAATATAACAAAACTGACAGAAGAGAGTCTATCCTGACCACTAAAGCAGCTGCATTGCTTCAGTGGCATTCTGTCCGAATAAATCCTCTCCTTCGGGGTTTGGCGACTGCCGTGAACGAACTGAACAGAAATGGATGTGGGACCACTTTTCTGTTAATGAGCCACTGCAGACTGTCGCCACAAAGCGGCGTGAACGGGTGAGCTGGGTAGGTAACACGCTCGATGAAATGTCCATACAGCTTGCAATTCGCGTAACGAGTGTTGACGAAATGTTTGTTTCTGACGAAACGTGCGACAGACCAGCGGAATCAATACCAACTGCAACACCTGTGCTCCGTGAAAGTGCACTTCTACGCCTGAACAATTTAGGAATTGCAGCACAGCATCACCTAAAGCACGGCACAGGAACTACCAGCTTAAGGCAGCTCTTCGGTGTGCCGCACACCTGTGCTCCGGGAAAGTGCACGCCTCCGCCGGAACAGTTTGGGAAGCAGAGCAGCATCATTTAGCACGGTACGGAAACCACCAGCTTCAAGGCAGCTCTCCGGTGCGCCGCACAACCAAAGTGAGCCTTCGCGTTATTTGAACGAAGCGGCACCACGATTGCACACTGCCAAGCCCGACTCACACAATTTCCGTAGCTAAACTGTATCCAGATACATTGCACACGCTTCGCTGCAGACCTCGAAGATTCCAGTGGTCAATGAGAGCACAGAAACCTCGCCTTAAAATTTATCGCACCGATATCCGAATCAATCCGAGAACCGAGCAACGCAGAGCCGATTGTCTCTTTCGTGGCCATATCCCCGTCGATCACCAGCGAAATGCACACCGCTCCTCCGTATTTTCACGTTATACCTACGTGAGACACCACGCTGAACTCTGAAGTCGCTTTCGACCGGCCTCATATGACGGCTTCCGCGTCTGAAATCAACTCGCCGAGACGAACGACAACGAACAAAGCATCCGACAAGCTCCGGCCAATGCTCCGGCTCAGCTGGGGCCAGCCGCTGCCTAGGCGCTGCCATCTTTCCTGTGACGTCACGTATTTGGTTTGGTCACGTGACGAGTGGTCACATTTGCGTACAATGGCAGCGCCCTTATGGGGTCACTTTCGAGTGCAGACCGGAACCCCGGTTTATCGCTCTAAGCCCCTCTACCTCGTTGGTTAAAGAGGTGTTTTTAAAGAGGAGAGGAGGGAAGGGAATGCGCCACTGTTTCCCAAATTGAGGGCTTTAATAGCTCTGACTCATGGGCGACACTTGGCGATACTGGCAAGCACCCACCACGCCACACATACCAGGAGAATGAGACGTAGGTCCTGGAGGCAAATGTACTTCCTTTCCCGAGGAACTCCCAAAGAGGCGGGGGGGGGGCGAGTCCCCTCCCGCCCTTTCTTTTTTTTAGTCGACGCCTATGAGCTTGGTCACTTAATGAACAGAACTGATGAGTGGATAATTGTTTTTTCTCCACTGGGCGCCAGCTGTGGATATGTGCGGGTACCAGGGCGCACAGATAAATTTTTATTTATCCAGTGGGCACCAGCCATCGATATGTGCGGGCACGAGGGCCCACAGATGAGATTAACGTGGTGCACCCAGAGGTTCCGGAGGCGATGGTACTTTGCTTTTCCGAAGAGCTCGGGAGAGCGGAATTCTGAAAACGCAATTCCGAAAACGATGTACAGTGAAACGGTACAAAAGGAGCATGACTCCCAAGAAGAACAATATACAGATATTTAAAGTCTTTACGGGCACAGCCATCATGTCCATGCTTTTGCTAGTGTCTCGGTGGTAATAAGGTGGTAATAACGGCGATCTTGACGTGCCGGGGCGTCTACCCCACAGGCATTTACGGCTGTCCGAAATCCTAGTCGTTACCGCCACAGCAACAGCGCC
>JAZHYW010067321.1:0-28069 GCA_037355805.1 Ixodes ricinus | reverse complement strand
TTTTCTTTTCTTCTACACTCTCTTCCTTCCTTTTTCACCCCCTTAGGCGGCAAGGGCCAACCTTGAGTGGAAACAGGTCCTGTCCCTGCAACCACACTAGGGTATAGTGCCCGGGCAGCACTGGTAGAGTAATTGTGTCAGCCAAGCCCATCTTGCTATGGCACATTACCTACCCCCTTGTTGGGCTCCGTGGTGGGCGGTGCACCCGGGCACTGAACTTTCTTTCCCATCTCTATGGGTCTGCAAAACAAAACCTTCCTCGATCGGGCTCCGAAAAGAGTCCGCACCGAAGCTTCTACCTCGCACGTGACACATTCTACTCCACCTAGATTCCCGAAATTCTTAGTACTTCACTCTGAAAGTGACAAACCACTCTCGAAAATGTCACCATTTCTTGTTGCGAAAGTTCTCGAGGGTGTGATTGGAAAGAACTTCAAGGCTAAGAAGCTGGCATCTGGTGATTTACTTGTAGAAATTGAGAACAGCCACCAGAGTTCTGCGCTCCTTGCACTCAACTGTGTGTCGGACTATAAGGTTACCGTGACACCCCACAAAACATTGAACACCATCCAAGGAGTCATCTCGGAAGACGACCTTCTGGATGCCTCTGAGAGCGAAGTTGTGGAGGGCCTTTCTGACCAGGGGTTGTAGCTGCAAGGCGCATCTCCTTGCGTCGTGACGGCCAAGAGCTGAAGACGAGGCACATCGTGCTCACCTTTGAGTCCACCACACTTCCCGAGTCTGTGAAAGCTGGATACCTCTACTGCAGAGTTCGTCCGTACATTCCAAACCCCAGAAGGTGTTTCAACTGCCAAAGATTTGGACACGGCTCACAGAACTGCCGCGGCAAAGCCACATGTGCTAAGTGTGGCAAAACTGACCACGCAGCAGACTCTTGCTCGAATGATGCAGTCTGTGTAAATTGCAAAGAGCCACACCCCGCTTACTCCAGATCGTGTAAGACGTGGAAAGATGAGAAGGAAATTCTCACCCTTAAAGTGAAAGAGAACCTTTCATACCCAGAGGCGCGTCGCCGCTTTGCGTTTTTGCGCAAAGGCGGCTTTGCACAGGTGGTGCAGCGGGGACCTGCACCACTGAAGGTTGCAGTGGCAACCCAGACGTCCTTCCCGGATGCCAGGAAGCCACTGCAGTCCCCAACACCCCAGCTGAAGCTTCAGCTTCCTGGGCGCTCACTCTCGGCTGGTAGGACTACATCCTCCAGTGAGAGTCCTACCCCTTCCATGGGGCAGCAGCCTGTCCCCTCTCATGTAGAGGGTTCACAGGCTGTTTCTCCTACCCAAGATGGGTCGGCTGTGTCCGCACCTGTCAGTGCTTCGCAGTCTCCCTCCAAGGAGAGGGGACCACGTTCCCGACCGAATTCTTCGGAGGGAGCGTCCTCATCCAAGGAGCGGCACGATCCTTGTGCCACTCCTCCAGCACCCAAGGGGCAGGAGCAGGTGGGGTCGGGCGACTGCCAGCCCAGTACCTCTGCTCCTCCGGCTGGTGGAGGTCGGGGCCGGGGTTTTCCACCTCGTGCCCAGAGCCTCCCTAAACCGACTAGAACGGCCTCTGTCCAGGAGGCAGAACCAATGGAGGAGGGTGCCGAACCATCCACTCCTGCGTCTGACCCAGACGACATGGAGTGGCAGGTCCCCAAAGGCAAGCACAAGGGTAAAAAACCAATTGTACCTCCAAAGTGACAATTATACTCTACAAGGCTAGTATCCTCTCTAAACAGGAACATCACCCTGCATCCTTGGTCACTACATTAACCTCACGACACCAAGATATCTTCCTCATTCCCATTGCTCCACCTACTCCTAGGGACCAGCCGAAACAGAGGAGTAATGGCGACTCCCTCGCCAGTGGCCTCGGCCCGAAGTTTCGACGCCCTTGGAGGTCGGAGGGGCCAGCTCCACATAGACCAACCAGAGGACTACTGGCGACTCCCTCGCCTGGGGCTTTATTTTTAATTGTTTTTCCCCAAAGGTTCGGTCGGAGCTGCCTGCTTGCAGATTCATTGAACCATCATTTGTGTCCATTTCCACATTTTACTAAATTTACTTCCTGTAACTGGCCTAGTTTTGCTCTAGCTACAATTACACGAAGGCTGTGACTTTCTGGTGAAAAGCTAACTGCCTAACGTTAATCATGTCTATCTTTTTACAATGGAACTGTCGTGGACTTTTTTCCAATTATGACGACATCACCTTTTTATTAAATGAACACCGCCCTGCTGCCTTTTGTTTGCAGGAGACGCACCTCAAAGAAAGTCATTCAAATGTGCTTAGACACTTCAAAGTGTTCAGAAAAGATAGGTTAAACGCGTCTGTGGCTTCCGGTGGTGTTGCAGTGGTTGTCCAACGCATGGTCCCGTCCACTGAAGTGGCTTTGCAAACCTCTCTCGAGGCCGTGGCTGTCCGTATGCTGTTGGACCGCGTGATTACCGTCTGCTCAGTGTACATCTCCCCGGGATATCAGCTGCAGTACGAGGAGCTTGATGATCTAATTAGCCAGCTTCCGGTGCCTTACATTATTTTAGGCGACTTCAATGCACACAATCCTCTGTGGGGAAACTGTAGAAGAGATTCTCGAGGGGCACTCCTTGAACGGTTTCTTCTTTCGACAGGATTGTGTCTGCTCAACACAAAAGAAGCCACTTATTTTAGTTCAGCAACTTGTAGTTTTACTTCCATTGATCTTTCGTTTTGTCATCCTTCGTTGTACCCCCTGCTTTTATGGAAGGTCATCCCAAATCCATATGGAAGTGACCACTTTCCACTCATTTTAGAGTTCAACCATCCTCCTGCTGGTCTTTTAACACGTACCCCTCGTTGGAAGCTTGAAAAGGCTAACTGGTCAATCTTTACAGAAGCCTCACTTATAGCATGTTCATCCCTTGATGATCTTTCCATCGACGATGTCACCGAGCACATTACTCAGCACATCTTGCAGGCCGCTATGCTTGCCATTCCCATGACATCCTCACATCTTCCAAAAAGGCCAAAGCCGTGGTGGAACGAAGACTGCCGCCAGGCAAAGAAAGAACAGAATCGTGCATGGGGTATTTTCAGGCGTTATCCCACGGCAAATAACCTGATCGGTTTTAAGCAAAAAAGAGCGCAAGCGAGGTATATCCGACGGCGAGCCAAGCGGCAAAGCTTTAGGGGATATGCTTCTTCAATTAATAGCAGTGCATCCTCGAAGGAAGTTTGGGACCGTGTGCATAAAATTGAAGGCTCCTACCGGGTATTTTCTGTCCCACTCCTGAATCAAAACGGAGTATGCCCTGCCACCCTAGAAGAACAGGCGAATGTCCTTGGTGAGCATTTTGAATTCGTTTCAAGTTCTCAACATTATACTCGGTCATTTCAGAGACACAAGCTACAGGCAGAGAAAAAGGCAGTACCCTTGTCAGGTGGCTTGCAGGAGCCCTATAATTCACTATTTACACTTTTTGAACTACAGCTGGTACTTCATTCGTCCAAACAGACTGCACCTGGGCCAGACGGCATTCATTACAAAATGCTTCAGCACCTCCATCCATCAACTCTTGAGATTGTTTTATATTTGTTCAACCGCATTTGGCTTGAAGGTTGCTTCCCCTCATCTTGGAAGGTGGCTATCATAATTCCCCTGCTGAAGCCAGGAAAGGATCCTACCTGTACGTCTAGCTTTAGGCCGATAGCCCTCACAAGTTGTTTTTCAAAGACACTAGAAAGGATGATAAATAAAAGGCTTATATTTTATTTAGAAAGAAACAAGCTACTTGACCGTTACCAGTGTGGTTTTCGTTCAGCTCGATCGACAGTTGACCATCTGGTCCGCTTTGAGACTGCTGTGCGAGAGGCCTTTGTAAATAGACAGCATTGCTTCTCTGTCTTTTTTGACTTGGAAAAAGCATTTGATACGACTTGGCGCTACGGCATATTGCAGGATTTGTTCAACATTGGTCTTCGGGGCAGAATGCTAGCTGCCATCCATAGTTACCTCCGGGATCGCACTTTTCGTGTGAAGCTTGGAGCAACTCTTTCTAAAGAATTCTTGCAAGAAAATGGAGTCCCACAGGGCGGTGTGCTTAGCGTCACACTTTTTATCGTAAAAATGAATTCAATTGCTCGTATTATACCCCCATTTGTTCAGTACTCGCTCTACGTTGATGATGTACAAATTTCAGTCTCGTCTTGTAATCCGTCCATCTGTGAACGTCGACTTCAACTTGCGATCAACAATTTGGTCAAATGGGCGGATGTAAATGGTTTTAGGTTCTCTCCTGAGAAAACGGTTTGTGTGTGCTTCTCTCGTCGCCGCGGAATTTTACTTGAGCCTTCCTTAAATATGTATGAAGTCCCTATTGCAGTAAAGAATGAACACAAGTTTTTAGGTCTTATATTTGACTCTAAAATGACATTCATTCCACATGTGAAGAGCCTCAAAATGAAATGTGTGAAATCACTTAATATACTAAAGGTCTTGTCGCACGTGTCCTGGGGGGCTGATCGGTGCTGTTTATTGCGCATCTACCGCTCAGTCGTACGGTCCCGACTTGATTACGGCTGTATAGTGTACGGCTCCGCGCGGGCATCGGTTCTCAAGATGCTAGACCCCATTCATCATCAGGGGCTCCGACTTTCCACTGGTGCTTTTCGCACATCTCCAATACTCAGCCTATATGTAGAGGCAAATGAGCCCTCACTGGAGAAAAGGAGGTTTGAATTAGGCTTTATGTACTCTCTGCGAATTAGGTCTGTTCCTGGTCACCCAACTCTGGACTGCATAGAACAAGTACGCTTTGAGCAGACTTTCATAAATAAGCCTTCACTTGTTCCACCTCTCGCCATGAGAATTCGTTCTTCTGCTGAATCCGTAGGGCTGGATGTGCTACCCTCAGTTGTGCAACGCTTGAACTCAGTAGCTCCTTGGGACCTCATGCCCATCCACTGTGAGTTGAAACTAACAAAATACAACAAGAAAGATACCCCTAAGGAAGTTCTGAGACAAGAATGTTTTGAACTCCAGGACCAGTACCGAAACTTCACAAGTTTTTACACTGATGGGAGCAAAACTGATTCTTATGTAGGCTGCTCAGTGGTAGGGCCTTCTGTGAATTGTGTTCAGAGAATTAACAATAGTGCCTGTATTCTTTCCGCAGAGCTTTATGGCTTAATCCTTGCTATAGACCAGATTCTTAAAAAGAAGACCCGTAAGTCAATTGTTTACACTGACTCACTTAGTGCTTTACGAGCTCTAGACACAACGGGGGATGTTCAAAATCCACTTGTTCTAGAAATAAGGAACCGGCTATTTTCAGCATCAAAAAGGAAGAAAGAAATAACATTATGCTGGGTACCTTCCCATGTTGGAATACCTGGGAATGAGGATGCTGACCGTGCAGCGAGCACTGCTAAGGATCGACAAGTGGATCTGCACAAAATACCCTACAGAGATTATAGACATGCCCTGAAAAAGTCTACAAAGTGCAGGTGGCAAGAGGAGTGGAACCAAGAAATCAACAATAAGTTGCATGCAGTAAAACCTTTAATTCAGGAATGGGAGAGCGCACGTCATCGCGAGCGATTTTATGAGGTGGTATTATGTCGACTCCGAATCGGTCATACACGTCTTACCCATGGGCACCTTTTGCGAGGGGAGGATGCTCCAGAGTGTGAACACTGTCATATACCATTAAGCATCCTGCACATTTTACTTGTATGCCCTATGTATGACCGTGAACGTCGCAGACATTTTGCACGAGTTTACCAAGAGCATACCCCATTACATTTGGTTATTTTACTCGGCGACGAACCGCTAATACCACACAAGTGCGTTTTTAATTTTCTTCGAGATATTAGACTAATAGACCAGCTATAATTTAACATGTTTCCTGGAATTATGCCCATGTGGGTATTCTTTTATGTTCATAGTTTTTATAATCCACAAGCTACTACAGCTCTTTCTTCTCTATAACCCCGGTTTCCTGCAATAGTCATAGTTGTTGGCGCATTATGGCCTTGGATGCTGCTGCGCCACAAAACCTCAATCACTCACTGCTGATCAGTGGCTGCAGTTCGAAGCCACCTCCTCGCCTCCCTTCTTAGGATGGAGGGGAAGCAAGGCGCACGTGTGTTGCGCTACTAAACCCCTAGAAAACAGGACCGTGGGCGCAGAGATGCGCTCCGATAAGAAACCGAAGCGGATCCAGATAAAGCGTTTTTACAGAACGCATAAACTGCTACCCTGCATTATATCCTTCTAGAAAGAGTTGATTTAGTGGTTTCCAATGACTCATCAAGTTTCTAATTGAAACCATGTGTTCATTTTCAATAATTAAAAAGTTAATTAACAAATTGTATTTAATTATCCGACTGATCGTTACGATTAGGCCCCTATACTACGTATCCCTGGCCGTATAACTAACCTGCACAAACCACAGAAGTGTAGCTTTCACGACCCTTTTTAAACAAAAATATAAAGCTTAAAACAATCGCCCTGTATAACAGTGAAAAGGTGATACCACCTTGGTGAAGCCATTAGGCTCCACCTTAGTGGTATCGCATTTTTGCAGTATAGGATGTCCCATATTACGTTATGGTTCTATGGTTCCGTTACGCCTACATGGTTCCGACACGATCCACTACGCTGGTATAGGATGTCCCATAATACGACACACTTGCACGGTTCCGTCCATCTGTATCGTTCCGCCGTAATCCACTATGCTGGAGCCGCCTTTTCGCAGGTATAGGATGTCCCATATTACGGTTACCCTTGTATGATGTTTTTCCAACATCTTTCTGTCATCAAGATTTTCCAATAGGGAGAACACGCCGTAATGTTTCCTAGAGTTGTCCCAATGTTTAGTACGGAATACCCAATATATGATTATAAATACAATGTTAGCTTTGCTAGTAGAACCCCCATTGTGCAAAGTTCAAGGGGCTAGACTAGACTGCATCAAACGGCCCATGATTCATTCAAGTATTACCGTAGAAACAGGAGTAATATGATACTTCGCTGGTCGGTGTCGATGCTTCGTTCAATACCCAAAAGGGTTGGGCTTGTACCGAGGACCGTCATCGTAGCTACAGCCAACGGTGTGAGTAGGTGGTCGTTGCGCGCTATGCCTTAGGAAGAGAGGAGTGTTTTTTATATTTTGTTGGGCATTAAATTTTGTCTGATTGCAACAATTGCATTAACTGCTTTCGTTTGATTGTATTAAAACGTTCAGAATCGAGTCTCTTCACAACTTCTATAAATTGACTGAGGAAATGCGAAGTGAACAAATATTATTTGAGCACAAAATGTGTCCTGAGGGTGTGCTATTGAAGCATTCGCTGACGTCGCGACGATTTTAGTTCGGGGCAAACGAGAAGCGAACACGAATTTAGAGCCAGACGAATTCTGGATATGATAGACTCATGGAGTTTAAGATATTAGGAAAGATTTAGCCCTGTAAAATTTCATTTTATACCTCTTGGAAATATAGATTACAAAAATATCGAATAAAAAAGTTAGGCAATGCACTCCTTAGGATTACAAAAAAAAGAATCTTAGATGTGTCTTTTGATAGTCAATTGTCGTTTTTACCACACCTTAATTTTATATAATGCGAAGTTTCACTTACTAACGTAGCGTAATTCAAATATCAAGGTCTAACCCTACTGAAAAAAAAATATATATATATATATACCTATTGTAACGTATCTTGTCTGCATGATAAGCGCGACGGGGCGCATGCCCAGTATTGGTGCGAACTCGATAAAATATCACTGCACCGGCCGTGGGAGCGCTTTTGCTTGAGATGGGGCCGAAATAAAGTCGCCTGCCACAACGATGGTGTCGTCACTCCGGTCATCACCGGCCGAAACGTTACAGCTGGTGGCAGCGCTGAGATGCCGTGTTCCGAAGGTTTCGAAAATGAATTTGGCACTGGGAGCAGAAGACGAGCTTCTAAAACCCTATCTGTATGACATGATGGTGAACGGCCAGTCCTGTAAAGTTTTGCGGGACACGGGTGCCACTCACGATCTAGTTCATTCCTCACTGGTCGAGCCAAGCGACTTAACGGGCGAATGCGTTTGGATTCGCCAGGCACTTGAGAGTAAGGCTACCAGTCTTCCAGTTGCCAAAGTCAAGGTGAAGGGTCCGTTTGGGGAAATAGAAACGACCGCCGCAGTTTCTGATGGCGTACTTCCTACGTGCCCTTACATTCTTTCTAACAAAACGGCAAAGAGTTTGAGTGACTCTGGAAAAGAGTTAGCTATGAATCCGGTACTTGTAGTGACCCGCTCAATGACGAGGGATAACACGTCAGCCGTTCCAGAGCCTGAAAACCCTCCAGTACTGGCCGAAGTCGAAGGCGAACCTGTGATCGCCGAACCTAGTCTTGTTTCCCCAGCAAGCGTTAATTTTGAAGAGCTGTCAAAGGTGGACACATTAACCTTGATAGCGGAGCAAGCTGCGGATGACTCGCTGGAAGAATGCAGAAAGAGGATTTCAATGTCATCATCAAAGAAAGTGTCGTTCTTTCTTAACAATGGGGTCCTCTATCGCAGTTACACTGCCAAGGGTGGGCGAGAGTACGACCAGCTTGTCGTCCCAGTTAAGTACAGGGCTCAACTCTTGGAGCTTGCTCACGCTAAAGGCTGGTCCTGTCACCTAGGAATCAAGAAAACTAAAGCGCGGCTTTTAGCTGAGTACTATTGGCCCGGATGCTTCAAAGAAGCTGAGCAGTTCGTCCGTTCGTGCGACGTTTGTCAGCGAACTGGAAGACCAAACGAGAAGGTCAAGGCTCCTTTAACCTGTGTTCCTATTGTCACTGAGCCTTTCAAAAGGCAAGTAATTGATGTAGTGGGACCTCTTCCGGTAACCAAATCAGGCTACCGATACTTGCTCACATTTCTTTGCCCAGCAAGTAAGTTCCCGGAGGCGGTGCCACTACGAGAGCAGACTTCTACGGAAGTCGTGGATGCGTTACTCACTGTTTTCTCGAGGGTTGGTTTTCCCAGTGAAATTCAGTGCGACTTGGGAAGCGTTTTCACGAGTGCACTAACCTCTGGCTTTTTTGAAAAATGTGGCATAAAAATTAGCCACAGTTCCGTCAGCCACCCTCAGAGTAACAGCGTGGAACGTGTGCACTCTGTTATGAAGCGAATTCTGCGGGCCTTATGCCACGAGCATGGAAAAGAGTGGGATGCGGCAGTGCCTGCAATGCTGTTCGCCCTTCGTTCCGTCGTTCACGAATCAACCGGGTTTTCGCCGGCGGAATTGGTGTACGGCCGTGCATTGCGTTCACCGTTGCGCCTACTCAGAGAGAGGTGGGAGGGGGACTCCGAAAATCCCACGGTGGTAGAGTACATTCTAACGCTCCTGAACCGCCTCTACAACACGCAAGAATTAGTGAAGGCTAACATGATGGAGGCGCAAGCACGGGCCAAGAAGTACTACGACAAAAACAGTCGCATGCGTTCGTTCGATGAGGGCGACAAGGTTTTGCTTTTACGTTCTGCGAAAGCAAATAAATTGGAACTTCAATGGGAAGGACCCGCTACGGTAGAACAAAAATTGTCAGACACTAACTACGTGGTTCGACTACCGGGTCGCCGTAAAGAAGTGCGGATCTTCCATTGCAACCTGATGAAACCTTACATCGAACGAGTGCATGTCGCGAACATCCTTCTAAACGCGCCCGAAGAAGTTGCGCCAAAAGTTCCTGTTCCGGTGACTTTGCGTGATGATTTCACGGTAAAAGAAATTTTGGATATTACGGTTAGTCAGGCGCAGATAACGAAACAGCAATTTGTCGACCTCGAGAAAATTATCTCTGATTACTCAGATGTATTTTCTACTAAGCCTGGTAGGACTGATTTGATCACCTACGATATAGAACTCTGTTCAGAGTTGCCGGCCACGGGTAAGCCGTATCGTTTCTCGCCTCGACAGGAACGTCTCATGAGGGAGGCAGTCAAGCAAATGCTAGATCTTGGACTTGTTGAGCCGTGTGAGCCTGACTACGCCTCGCCTATGATTCTTGTGGAGTGCCCGGGGAAGGATCCTAGACCGTGTGTTGACTACAGAAAGCTAAATTCCGTAACGGTCACTAAGGTGTTCCCTATTCCGAACATGGAAGCCTGCATCGAGAGAGTCAGCTCGGCAAAGTACATTTCTACTTTTGACCTTGTCCGCGGCTATTGGCAGGTTCCGCTAACAAACAGGGCTAGCGACATCGCTGCGTTTGTAACCCCGTTCGGAACATACAGGCCGCTTGTGCTTAGCTTCGGTTTAAAAAACGCTCCGTTCGTTTTTTCCCGTCTTATGAACAAGGTGCTTTCGGGGGCAGAAACGTTCGCGCTACCGTACCTTGATGACATTGCGGTTTTTTCAAACACTTGGGAAGAGCATGAACAGCATTTGCGCGACGTCTTATCTCGATTGCGAAGCGCGGGTTTGACAGTGAAGGCGAGCAAGTGCAAGTTGGCGCGTTCCGAGGTGAGCTACTTAGGCCACGTGGTTGGTCAAGGAAAGAGGCGTCCGCAAGAGCTGAAACTCTTGGCTATCCATGAGTTTCCTTTACCGGACACAAAGAAAGACTTAATGTCTTTCATTGGTTTAGTAAATTACTATCAGCAGTACATCCCTCAGTTTTCCGAGTTAGCTAGTCCGTTAACAGATGCTCTCAAAAAGAAAGAGCCTGTCCGGATTGTATGGGACGAGATACGGCGCCAAGCCTTTGAGAAATTGAAAGAGGCGTTAATTAGCCCTCCTGTGCTGGCCAGTCCCGACTTTTCGAGACCTTTCTTGGTACAGTGCGATGCAAGTGAAAAGGGGTTGGGCGTCGTGCTGAGCCAAATTGATAGCAAGGGGGACGAACACCCAATTCTGTTCGCTAGCCGGAAGCTGACGACACGGGAACAGACATACAGCACGGTAGAGAAAGAATGTGCCTGTATGGTCTGGGCTGTAGAGAAGCTGAAATGTTACCTTGACGGTGCAGAATTTGTTTTTGTCACCGATCATAAACCACTAACTTGGCTGAGTCAGATGGCTCCCAAAAATGGTAGACTCTTGCGTTGGAGCCTGACATTACAATCCTATTCTTTTCAAGTGAAACACAAGAAAGGAAAGCTCCACTCAAACGCTGACAGTTTGAGCAGAGCGGTCTGAATACATTTCATTTCTTTTCTTCCTCTGTAAATAAGTTTGTCACTTGACTTTTAATCTTGTAAATAAGAAATAACAACTTTTTTGGGGGTAGACTAACACACCTTCGGGGCGGGGTAATCCCAAGTCGGGACACAAAATAAAAATGTGGCAGTGCGGTATTATGGTTGGTGTAGTGTTTTTTCACTCGACAACTTGGAATCTCGATTTGGCATCTCCTGGCCGTCGCCCGGGTTCTCTGGTTGTCGTTCGTTCAACTGTCTAGCTTACTCGCAGTCGACGACCTCGGCTTCAGGAGCGCCCGGTGGCTCTACTGTCATCTTCCCCCTGAACTGCTGTCCCTTGGCTTGGACTTTTACTGAAGACTGCCCTGGACCAGTGGACCAATGTCAGAAGGAGCAACTGGGTCCAAGTCGTCTACAGCTTCTGCACCTTGCGGTTCTTCCAACAACCTTCCCTGGAGAAAAGTCCCTTGGCTTCGAGGCTTCGCCGCCTGCCCTGGACAAGTGGGTCAAGGTTCCAGGAGTCGCCTGTGCTGAAGTGTGCAGCTGACGGCTCGTGCAGCACCCTTCATGAACGCTTCTAACCTGGGACACCGCAGTCATTGCGAGAACTGTTTCTTGGTTGCCATTATTCCGAGGCTCTGCCCTCGAAGGGGGTAGAAGTTGTAACGTATCTTATCGGCATGATAAGCGTGACGGGGCGCATGCCCAGTTTTCTGTGCGAACTCGATAAAAGGCCACTGCACCGGCCGTGGGAGCGCTTTTTGCTTGAGATGGGACCGAAATAAAGTCGCGTGCCACAAAGAAGTTGTCATCACTCTGGCCATCCCGGCCGAAAGGTCACACTATATAAGAACTGATATGAAAAAAAATAAAACTGATATGCGACTTATGAAACTGATATATATGATTCAAAAACCGATATGTCACATAAACTGATATGAAATACCACAAAACTGATATGCGACGTATGAGAACTGATATTTAACATATGCCAACTGATATAAAGCATGCAAGTTTATATGTGATTTAAATGCTTACTTATATAACTTTCATATTAAAATATTTAATGTGTCTAATAATATAAGAAATGCATTCATATATTTTTTACAGTATACGATGTGCCACGCGGGCAAGCAAATACGTCGCTTTGAACCGCAGAGGAGCGGCTTGATTTATTGGCTTTCAAATAATTACGGCATAAGCGTTTACGTTTTACTAAGATATCCATCCCCTCGGCCGTTTGAAAGCCTCTCAGAGGTATGATACTACTGAACAAAAAAAAAAAAAAACTTGTTGGGAATAATATTTATTGCTAAGGTAGTCACTTAGAAAATCATTGCTTTCAATACGACCACAATAAAAGGTGGAAACGCAGAGCTCAGAAGTAGTTATTGGGTGTGCTGTTGTCAACTTTACTAAAAGTAGTCAGTTGGGAAACTGCCATAGAGACTACCGTGAAAAAGGGCCACCGATCCGTCCTCGAAAACCGAGCTAAAGGCGATCTCAACGCTGCCATTTCTCCCGCAACGGCCATAGGAAGAACTGCATGTGGCATTTATTTCGTCTTTAATCGGCCATTTTGGCACCGAAACAGATACGATGGATGGGATTTTAGGGTTGCCACCCCGGCCTCCCAAGCGGACGCGGCCTGAATTGCTACCAAAGTTAAGATGTGCCTAGGTCGGGACGCGCTACCTGAAATCACTGCTGAGGCATGGTTGTATAAAAACAATATTAATTGTGCTGCAAAACCTTGCAAACTAAAGATTTTAGAAAACATCACGGGACCTTCATTTTGTACTAAACGTCAAAAAACATAATACAAAACAGTTTTTTTTCCTTGATTTTTACTCAAAAACATGCTTTCTGAAAAGCTCACAGTGACTACAGTACAAACACATGATAAAGTGCGGCGCTGTTGTCGTAATGAGCTAGTTCTCGGTGGACGCCAGTGGCCCAGGTTTCAACGGTGAGTTTCCCAACTGAGGGCTCTAGTAGCGTTGGCTGTTGTATTCATGTTTGTTGTGCCGTGTATATGTATTGGTCATGTGTATATGTTCTGCTGATGCTAGTTGTATCGCCTAATGCATCTACATGGTGGCGTGAGCAAATAAAATATTTTTGTAGCACATAGAATCCGGCGGCACCTAGGGTCACCTAGCCTAGTTGAAACTGATATGCGACATATGAAACAGATAAAATTCCCAATAAGTTATGATATGACAACTTGTTCAATAAAGATATCAGAAATACATTCATATAATTTTTCTCAGTAGGTAAATCGGTGTTTTGCTCCAACCAACTCTCGTCACTTACATTTTCTTTCATAAAAAATATAATTGCATAAGGTCCTATATATTTAAAAAAGAAAAATTGGGATAAAACTTCAATCAAAGAAAAAAACTCAGATTCATTCAAATGATTATTTTTTTAAATAACAACGGCCTTCCCCGCAGTGACTACAAAAAGCCTCTAACATACTGGCGAAAATAACTTCAATCCACATATATATATATATATATATATATATATATATATATATTGGTAGACTGTTGATGAATAGATGGGGTTTATACAATGAGTGAGGAGCGATTACAGTGGTGTCGCCAATATGACGGTTCGAGCAACGGCCGAGCACAGCACGAGCTTCCAGCGCTGCACGAGATCTGCGGGCACCGGTCGAAATCCAGCTTCTTCTTTCATCCTAACAGGTACCTCCCTTGCAAAGAGGGCCGGTCCACCGGCCCTTGTGGTTAGAGAGCTTGGCGGTGATAGGGTTTGAGGCGGGCGATGTGGACGATATCAGTAGATTTTGTGCGGTTGTCTCGTGGCGGAAGTACCGTAGTTACTTCGTAGTTCGTAGGTGACAGCTGGCGAGAAATACGGAAAGGGCCTCGAAATTGTTTTTGGAGCTTTTCGCATTTTCCGGGCTGGCGGGACGGTGTCCAAACAAGAACCTCTTCACCGATATTGTATGAAACTGGAGGGTGGTGCTCGGCGTGACGAATGATTTGTTGTTGTTGTGATGCAAGCGTGCGAATACGTGACAGCTGTCTGACTTCTTCAGCACGGTAGAGAACGTCTTGGGCGTAATTATCGAGAGAAGAATCTTCTATATATGGCAACAATGTGTCAATGGTAGATAACGGCTCGCGAGCATATAGTAGATAATAAGGGGAGTAACCAGTGGTGGCTTGACAGCTGGTGTTATAAGCGTATGTAACGTAGGGCAAAATGAAATCCCAGTTGTCCTGATCGTCAGTAATATACATGGACATCATATCGGCTAGCGTATGGTTAAATCGTTCTGCTAAGCCATTCGTTTGGGGATGGTAGGCGGTCGTGATGTGATGAATAGTGTTCGCAAGGCGGCAAACTTCATGGAGGAGGTTTGCAACAAAAGGCGTTCCTCGGTCTGTGATGATGGACTGGGGGGCGCCGTGTCGGAGAAGGATGGAATGAAGAAAGAAATCGGCGGCATGAAGGGCCGTGGCGGTCGGGAGCGCTTTGGTTTCGGCGTAGCGTGTTAAGTAATCGATAGCTACGATGATCCATCGGTTTTTGGCTTGTGACTGGGGGAAGGGCCCCAGAAAGTCAATTCCAATGCGCTCGAATGGGTGGTTCGGTGGAGAAAGGGGTCGGAGAGGCCCAGGAGGTGCTGTTGTGGGTCTTTTCTTGGTCTGGCATGAATGGCATGCGCGAACATACTTATTTATGGTACGGTGCATGCCAGTCCAGAAGAATCTAGCGCGTATTCTGAAATACGTTTTAGCAAAGCCGAGGTGACCGGCTGTGGGGTCGTCGTGATTCGCTTGAATAATTTGTTTCTGTAAATGTCGCGGAACCACAAGCAGCCATTGTCGTCCTTGGGGCTCGTAGTTGCGTCTATAAAGGACATTATTCTGAATAATGAAGAGACGGGCGCGTCGTTTAGTGCGTTGAGTGCAGGATGTTGCGACGCCTTGCAAGTAATAAATCAGCGGTTTCAAGGAATCGTCAGACAGTTGCGCTGAAGCCATGTCGATGTTATCGAGAGTTGCTGTAGCATGTGAGGTTTGTGTCTGGAGAGAAATGGTTGTATCGTCGGCAAGAGGACATCGAGATAATCCGTCAGCGTCGAGGTGTCGTTTCCCTGATTTGTAGACGACGGTGAAAAGGTAGTCTTGAAGCTTTAATGACCAACGACCAAGTCGTCCCGAGGGGTCCTTTAGGCTAGCCAACCAGCAAAGCGCGTGGTGATCAGTCACGATACGAAATGCGGATCCATACAAATAGGGACGAAACTTGGAGACAGCCCAGATGACGGCTAAGCATTCTTTTTCAGTAGTCGAAAAGTTGCGTTCGCCCTTGTTAAGTGTTCGGCTAGCATAGGCAATGACACGTTGCTGGCCATTGTGTGAAAGCTCGTGCTGTGCTCGGCCGTTGCTCGAACCGTCATATTGGCGACACCACTGTAATCGCTCCTCACTCATTGTATAAACCCCATCTATTCATCAACAGTCTACCAGGTTGGTGGAGGTCAGCGACACCCTACCTCTCGCACTTCCCGCCAAGAGCTGGCGCACCGCAGAGGTCGTACCGCCCGACAACCCAACATGCCTGACGACGAGGGCAACGGAAGCCGGCCCCGTGCGCCCACTGTAACCATCAAACACCGCCAGCGGGACCCTGAAATATTCACTGGAAACGCCGAATCAGACGTCGAAGACTGGCTTAAAAGCTACGAACGGGTGAGCCAGCACAACGGATGGGACGATTCTTTTAAGTTAGCCAATGTCGTATTTTTTCTAAAGGATACAGCCCTTCGATGGTACGATAACCACGAAGAGGTAATAAATTCCTGGGACGGATTCAAGACATCTTTCGCTGACGCTTTTGGCCAGCCGGAACATCGCAAACAAAGGGCACAAGACCAATTGCTGCACCGGTACCAATCGACAGCCGAGTCATCCACAGCCTACATTGAGGATGTTCTCCGACTGTGCCACCGAGTGGATCCCCAGATGAGTGAAAATGACAAGATCCGTCACCTTTTCAAGGGCCTATCACAAGAGCTTTTTTCCATCGTCGCCCCGAGATCTCCGGAAACAGTGGCCAATCTCGTGTCGGAATGTCGAAAGTACGAGGAGTTAGACAAAGCGCGAATCCTTAAAAGACCTTTTGAGCGCCTCCCTGAGGTGTCTTCAGGATTACACACCGACACCAGTCTGTCGAGCTTGATACGGACCATCATCCGTGAAGAGCTGCGTTTCTTTCTGGGCCAGCAGCGCACAACGCCGCCCGTTTTGCAACCACCCGGTCAAACTCATGACATCGCGTCCACTGTCCGCGACGAACTCCGTGCTGTCCTAGAGCCCTTGGGCAAACCTCCATCTGTCTATTCACCAACAGCACCTCCCCCCACACCGTTCTGCGCCTACCAAGCATTTACAGCCCCACCCACTGCAACACCCTGGCAGACCCAACAGACGCGTCGCCGAGCGGATGTCTGGAGAACCGACGATAACCGGCCAGTATGCTTTTACTGCCACACCCCTGGCCATATTCTCCGGTATTGCCGACGCCGTATGGGGGACAATAATCGCTCCCCTCCTCGGAATCAATACCAGGGTAACAACGAAGACAACAGTTAAGGCTGAACTCCATGGAACGAATTATGCGACGAATAACTGGCGAACGCCGCCCGACGGCACGCTCGCTTTGCGCGCGACATAGCAGCCACTGTGTTGATTCCACGCGCCGAGCAAAAGCCGCCGGGCAAAATTCGTCGGTTATTCGCGGCATATTCGTCCCGCCGAGTTCAGCCTTTTACTCTCTAAGCAATATTCACCGTGGTGAGTAACTTCGCTTCCCGGCCTTTCGCAACACCCTACGGTCTCCCCCTCCAACATTAGCACCGGACGAGTCCCTTATGACCGCCGCTCTCCAAGCCCTGTCGCGCCAGCTGAAGCCCGTCGTGGTCGTTCACCCTCGCCTTATCACTTCACTTTCGTCGCCGTTCCATTGCTTCAATGACGCCTTTGCTCGCACCTCCACCAACCTGGTAGACTGTTGATGAATAGATGGGTTTATACAATGAGTGAGGAGCGATTACAGTGGTGTCGCCAATATGACGGTTCGAGCAACGGCCGAGCACAGCACGAGCTTCCAGCGCTGCACGAGATCTGCGGGCACCGGTCGAAATCCAGCTTCTTCTTTTCTTCCTAACAATATATATATATATATATAACTTCACTGTAAAAAATGGACCGTCAAAATTACGGTAAGTTGACCGGCATTCTGGCTGCCAGCAACTTCTCGTAATTTATACGGCAGACCGTAAATTCAAATTTACGGTCTGACCGTCATCTTCCAGTGAATTAAACGGTCACAGTAAAAAAAGATACCGTTAATTTCACGGGGGATACTGAACAGACCGTAAACGAGATTTACTGACTGCCGTTAAGATCACGGCATGGTGCCAGTTTATTTGCCGGTCAACTGACCGTTAATTTAATGGTTACCGTAAAAATGTTGACCGTTCAGGTCACTGCCGGTTGACCATTGTAAGAAGTAAATTGAAGGTGCAAAATGCTGGCACAATGAAGCGCTCAGCACTTCGTACAACATGTCAAAAAGATTGCAGAATTCGACAGAATTAAGCATTGTCGGATTCTATCATCTTCCCACCACATTGTACGACATGCTCAGCGTTTCACCGCATATGTTTCGCTTCTTCAATTTACTTCCTACTACTGGTCAACAGACAATGAATCAAACAGTGAGTCATGAAGTTTCCTTAGGTTAGTCATTTTGTGCCTGTAAAATTTGTGGCATGCTGTATGTTGTAATTGGAGAGTGGTCTTCATGTCTCCAATGCGATCACTGTGTATGTACATGCAAATGCAGTTAAGCCAGAACACTGCATAAATAATGTGTTGGATAGAAATAGAAACAGCACATTTATTTACTTGGATGGCGAGACCCCAGGCCCAAGTACCCTTTGATCTGGAAGAGAAAGAAACCCTTTATGAATATAATATATATGAATATGCCAAAGTAGGAGCCATTTAATAGATATGTTATATAATGTCAGCCACGCTTTATTCGCTAAGCAAAGAAAATAATGATGTCGATAGTGCTTCCAATGTTTGAAAGAAGTTTTATGTGACAACTGAATACTATAACTTAGCTTCCGCTAATCAAGTCAAACTTCATTATATCTCAGAAGCTATATATTAGCTTCGTAGTACATGTATTCTGGTGTTCACGAATACCATTTCAGTATCTCTGCACAGCCCCGATATACCTGGCAAATGAATGAGAGAATATGGACAAAGTTTGGTAAAGAGTGCTGCACTAAAATACAGCTATTTGATGGGAAAGCCTAATATTCACTTACTAGACATTTTTCAACTTAGGAGCGGAGTGAGTTTGTTTTCAAGGTCAGGGGTCTACATTAATTACACAGCTCACATAGAAATTTACTCCTCTTGTTCAACTAGTTAAGCTGGTTGACTGTTAAGAGTCACCCATTTCGGCAGTGATGCTGTTCTAACGTAGAACTAGACTTTCCCCACCATCACAGAATACAATGCTCTTGTCACCGTAAGAGATATGAATACTCAGAGCGAGCTGGAAATGTCAGGCTTAGCTTGCAATACAATCTATGTGCACTGTGCCAGGTTTTGCTACAGATAAACAAATGGTGACAGCAGTGTTCTCAGCACTTCAGTTTGAGATGATATTCAAAATAAATATGGACAGCTTGGGATGCAGCCACCACTTACATACTTCTCATATCATAGGCCTATATTTATCATGTATAAGATCCATTATATCTACAGTGCCGTCATTTCTTCTAAAATATGACTACATGCTAACCATGTCTCATTTCTAGCATCACATAGACATTGTTTTATGTAACTACTGGCAGTGTAGTAAAGCTATGTTCCAGTTATAAGTGAAGCTAGGTTAGGTTATGTTTTAACACAATAGCGTTAATGCTCCCATGCAGCATAAGATCCGGCGTCCAGCGTCGGCGTGTCGAGAAAATTTCACAATGTCTTGCGTGCATAAGGAATCCCATGCAATTCCATGATCCCTTGTGCATGCAAGCAATTATAGGATTCCCCTCCCCACTACTCCAATCTCCTTCCCCACTGCTCCCCTCCCTGCCCCTGCCTCCCTTCTCCTCCTCCACCCCCTGCCATCGTGTCATATGCTAAAGCTACACATAAATGTCCCCCAATTTTTTTTTTTTTCACAAAAGCAGTTGGGTTTTTAGATATTGCCATACTTACCAAATTTAGACCCAAGTGCCATTGCTTGTGGCTGCTGAAATCTTCCTGATGCAAAGACTTTGTGTTGAATGAGCCTTGAGCCCCATGTTGCGTGCCTTGTCCCCACGTAGGATGACCGACCTTGTGACTGCACACAATTCAAACAGAACAGAATTGGTAGAAAACCACACACTAAAACAAATCAAGGAAAGTAACTCCAAGCTATTGCTGAAGTGATGTGAACAGTCTAAGTCATTTCAGAGCACCTACTGGACCAGCCAAAAATCTATTTTCAAGCAGCAAAAGAAACTTTTGGAGCACGAATGCACACCGTGTTCTTATTCATTCCGTTGTGAATACTGCATTAAGATTCATCTGTTCACCTGTCAAAACCAGAAGACAATGGCTGCTTTCCTTTCCCACCCCCCACGTTACCACCAGTAGTGTCAAAGTTCAAGAACAAAAATTGTGTAATTTAGTAATGCACATCACTTGCATTTAACATAAAGATTTTTATGTTTATTCTAACATGTAAATCTAACTAGTAATATATCAGTTCAAGAAATATTACTACTTGATTTGTCCGCACTGTTATTGACAGTGCTAACATCTCCATCATTTAATCCATGTATTAAATAATATATATGTCCAATTTTGTAGGCCATTCTAGTACGGGAACTTTTCCGGGAGACCCCGTACTAGCAAACCACTTGTTTTTGTTTTTTTTAAAGTTTACAGCAATTTAGAATTTTCAGATCAGTATTTCACAACTTCCCTGTTTATTCAAAGACCCGTGGACCATATGTTCAAATGAGAACTTTCACCCCCAAGCATGTGGCAGTGCTACAGCTAAACGAGATATGCAGAATTGCAGTGTGAAACCTGTGGTTACCACCTCTCTGTGGTGCACAAACGTATGGTGAAAACGACACCCAATGAAGCGGGCTAACTAACTAGATTGAACAGTCATGCATAGTGCCAAAAATGACCAAAATTGAGTCCACAGCAGCAATTTTACAAAAGTAAAATTGAATAGTATACTGCCCAGAGCAGCAATAAGTTTTGATTTGCTCAAGCCCACCGTGATGGTCCAGCCATGAAGCAGGGCCTGATCAATTGGTTTCTATATTGATGGGATGAATTAACTTGTGGTGCAATGTAGGCATGAGCAGCATCACAGCAATGTAAGAAAAAATTTAGGCAAGCTTGATTATGCTCATCAAGACTACGAAAGCTCAGAATGTGTTGGGCTCACTCAGACGCATGCTGTGTGTGGTCATGGACAATAGATAATGGTCATGTGACCATCTGACTATGATTTGGTTCGCTATTTGCAGCGTAGTCAAGTGACCACACAGTGATGATGGTTATGTAATCCCGCGAACAATGTGATCACCATTGGCCCGCTATTCCCAGCATGGTGACAAGCCGGACGGCCTCCCACGAACAATGGTGCACAAAATGAGTGCAAAAAAATGAACACAGGAAGGAGGAGACAGGACAAAGCGCTACTTACAACCGGATGTTTTATAAGGATAGGGGAAGACAAAGATAAAATTGAGACTAAAATCAAAAAGAAGAGAAGAAAGAAAAACAGAGTAGAAGTAAGAAAAAGTCAAATTACCAAAAAATTGATCACGAAAATATCATAAAAATAATAAGGCTAAGTCTTAAGTAAAAAGCTGGTGGAAAATAAAAATAAAATAAACATTAAGGCAGAGGAAAGGAGTCTTTTGAGCTAATTTTGTGTACTATGTGTTTAACCTACTCGGCCATCAAATGATTTTGGAACAGTGGTGACTAGATGCCATGGATCATGTCTAAGTGACCACCATTTACTCGCTATTGCAACTGTCAGTGTGACATGTCAGTCGGTAATGTGTTATACCCCTGTTACACAGCCATCTATAACTGCAGTTAAGCTAAGTGCAGTTACTCTAAACTGGAGTTTTGCACAGTTACACGGCTGTCCAAGCTGCGGTTAGCACAAAACCATGGTTAGAGCAAATTGAGCTCCACGATCTCAGTTTGGGCTCACTAACTGAACTAAAGATGGCGACGACCGCAGCACTGCCATCTATCGAAGCGCTAACTATTTCGGAATGCCAGGGGACACACGTAAAAAGAACCATGGACACAAACCTTGCAGAAAAAAATATGTCTCGAAAACAGATATGCCACAAAAGCGAATACGCCATGTCGTGGGACGAGGCAAAGCCCGCACTCCTCGGGCGCTGCCATTAATTCTGGTCGATGGCAATGCGGCTTCCCTCATGTCGGCGATGTTTGTATTTATTTTAGGGGTCTTGGTAATCGTTCGTTACGTACCAGAAATAAAATTATGGGTCTAATTACTCGTTTTAAATGGCCCCTGAAAAAAATACACATTTTTTTAACCAGTTTGGAAGGGACAGGCGTGTCAAAAAATAAACTTTATGCGAAAAAAAAATTTTTTTTGAGCAATATTGACGGCGAGATTTATTTGAAATTCTGCGTGCTAAGTCCATGACGTCACGGAATGGTCATTCGCTCAACGGTCATTCGGTCTTTCCACCTTAACATGAAGGCGAAGCCGATCCACCTCTCCTCCACGCGCCCTAAGTGCCGAGAGAAAACAAGTGGAAAGGAGGTGACTACTGACTAAATCTCATCTCGCCAATGTCTCACGCAGTCAATATTGTTCTAATAAAAAAAAATTGCATAAAATTAATTTTTTGAGTTGCGTCTCTAAAACAGACTGTTAAAAAAACTTTTTTTTCTTTTCAGGGGCCCTTTAAGCGGTTAAAAGGGATACAAAATAAATGTGTCCTTGATCGAAACACCGGACATTGCAGTTGGTTTCGTTTTGGCTTCAACCCATCAACCGCTAGCAAAATGGCCGTTAACACCATCTCAGCTGCCGCTAACTGCCGTTTCCTTAACCACAGTGAAAGCGGCCCGTGTAACTAGGGTATTAGTCACTGGCTTTTGCCATGAAACTCGACTGACAAAACACATTGTTGAAACCTGACATCCCCTTTACACAGCATTGAAGAATTCATGCGACCTTATCCGAATGCTTCACTGATTATATGCTTACTCACCAGAATCAATGAAGAACCATTATTGTAAACAGGTAACAGTTGCAATCTGCCTTCACTACTTCACAAACTAACATTCCCAGGTACCTGTCTACAACTGGAAATTTCGCTCTAAAAATAAGCTGTGTGATAACATTGCCTTGCTATCCAGCAGAGATAATTTGATGAAGGTGCCAATTCACAAGTACTAATCAGGTGCTGAGTTGTAGATATTTTTTGTAAAAAATGAAGTGAAAACACTATTTTTTTTAAATGGCAGACAAACACTCTATATCAAGTGAGTAATTCTCGTTGTTTGCCGAGACAGTGCTCTGTTACAAAACCCTCACATACTCCTCGTTAATGATAAATGTATACCTGCAGCAGTGGCTTCTTACGCTCATTGAATTGTTTCACATTCTGCTTCTCTTTGAAATGAGCCTCATTTCTACTTCCCATTTATAAAGTAAACACTAGCGAATCATACTTACACCTTCACACATTCCACTCCAGCTGTGCTATTTTCTTGACCAGGTTAAGAACTTTCTTGTTGACTTCTGATTTTGGGCTGCTTGGCTCTGGTGCCACGGTCAGGGTTCATGCTCAGAAAACCTCTGCAATAAACATCAGTTCCATTAAAAAAATGGTGAACCGAAATTTGGATTTAAAAAAAAAACAATAAAGGAGATGTAGGTGGGACACTACAATCCCTACAACACTACTCGTAAGGCGATATCTCGAATGGACGGCCGTATTTTTGGAAAAAGTAGTCGAGATTGAACCAGGCCGACAAGGCGCGTGAGATATCTCGTTTCCTCCTCTCTTCGCTTTGCTCCTCAAGGCGGCGAGGCGAAGAAGACGCGAGGCCGTTCCTTCTCCTTCTCAGAGAAACCTGACGTAAACATTTCTGTCAAATGCGCCTCCTTTTTTTTTTTTTTTTTTAAATACGGTCATTTGTTTGAAATATTGCTGTGTGAGTGATGTTTTGGTGTTTGTAGCATCCCGTTGCGCGCTTTTGCTGCGTGTTTTGTGGAATCCAGATTTCGGTTCAGCATCAGTTTAAAAAACACATTTCGTCCAAGTTGGTAACCTAAAAAATTAGTCAATTTAGTCGTATGTGCCACATATACATACACGATCGAAGGGAGAGACTAGAGAGAAAGTCAAATAATGAGTAGAGACAATATCAGGAGGGGCCGAACTGTGGCTCTTGAGTCGCGTGCAGCTCTCCTAACCTGAGGACCCTCAAGTTAGGATAGGTGGGACCAAACCTAAGCTTGTATACGAAAACATTACAGTGAGATGAGGGTGCAAATCAAAATGTGCAAAATTGCTGTTTTCTTTTGTTGTCGATGGGCACTTTGGAATGACATGAAATGGTCAAAAGGGGCAAATCAGTTGGAAAGATCAGCTCTATTTTTAAATTTGCTCATTTTTTTCTTCTCCACATGCCAGGTTGAGGCTGCGTTATTTTTGTGTGCAAATTTTTCCCTAAAATTAATTTCTGAGTTGCCTGAGCTTTGTTATTACAATGCAGTCCAGCTGCCTAATGAAACACCAAGACCACAGGTCTACACGCACATGGAATAGAAATGGTTCCATTGACTGCGAGATCGGATAAAAATGGTTTTTACTCTCATGTCTCGAGATCACATGTGCAGTGCCTCGCGGCGAAATGCGTGCGCTCGGTCTGTGGCCTCTGCTCCGGTTGAATTTCAATTAAAAGTAAAGCGTTGGTGCAGGATGTAGGAGCTATAGGTGATTGGAGCTGGTGGAAGCAATTGGGACAACTTTCCCATCAATGAGATATGTGCACTTCTATTTAACAAATAAGAGGGTTAATGTAAGGTACCAATTGTGGCTGCATGTCTTTCATGACAAAAAATGTTCAAGGTGTTCGCTTTTTTCAATGGAAACAGTAAGCCTGGAAATGATATAGATAAAAAGTATGGAGTCTTAGTAGCCATCCACATACTCTACCAAAATCACAGAACAGGAAATCACCTCTGAAAGAACTCCAGGGTTGATGTCAGGCCCTCAGCGTAGCAGATGGTAAGGCAATAGTGACTCGTGAAGAGTGCAGCACACGCTGTGGGTTTGTCTGGTATCTTCTCAACCATGAGCCTGCCATCGATGCTGAATGCGTACTTGGGGACAGTACACAGATCTCCTAAAAATATTTAGGATATTCAGTTAATGAGCACAGTTGCTGACAAGGCATTGGAACAATGGGGCTGGGTTGCACCTCCACATCGTGGACATTTCAGATAATTCTAAAAACAATACTGGGGGAAGGGAAGGGGCCAAGCTTCGTCCCTCCCCCTTACTGTTATTGTCGGTCTCACCTCCACATTCCAAACACTTCTGACATTACTTGTTGCCGACAAGATGAGAGATAATCGGCTTGCGTTACCTTAGCTCCACTATGAGTGAGCTCGCTTGAGTGTAGGCCAGTCAGAATTCTATTGCAGGAAGGAAGAAGACGGGCCGTGAAGGCACCTAGGTAAATGTTTCCTTGTTAGTGGAGGGGAGACATGTGTCACCAAAACTGAACATGAAGCTTGAAGATCCTCTCCCTCCCCAGCTGCATATGACCACCGCATTTGCATGGATACTCACTGTATCATTACATCCAGCATACACTTGTATTGGTTGCAAGGAAGCCAAACAATTTGTCAATTTATAGTGCCTTTGGAAATGTGTATTCTCACTATGGACTACACGTAGTGATTGTAGATTTTATGACCTGTCTGACGGATATGTGAAACACTTCAAATGCTTTGTTTTTAATTTAAGCTCTGAGACATACTTTATATTTATAGATCTGTGTTTTTTTGGTTTTTATGGTTCTAGAGTTTGACATACTTTTTTTAACTTTTATTTGGAAATAAAGTTTGCAGTTTTACCAGTGAATATTTTTAGGGGTTAAAGCTTACCGGGTTTTTTTTTTTTCGGTGAATATGCATTGACTAGTTCCATTTTTCAATGAGGTCAATCCAAAATGCAGTACATTACACAGAGATCTGAATTATATACTCGCAGCCACACTTGCAAACATGACAAATAACCTTGGTTACCACTTTCGTAGGGACAATGACAAATTCTAAATTGTGAAATTCGCAAGCATACTTATTGGCACTTTTCTGCTCTTCACATTTATATCAAATGGCTTGACAAGCAACAAAAAAACTCCAAATCTGGTCTTTAGAAGATGACAGCCAACTTGATGCACAAGGACTGAATCACCAAATGAATGCAGATTGCATCCATGACAAACCTAAGTACTGCTTAAAGAGTGTTGTCCTTCAGACAGGCCCTCCACCAACAGAACACTTCACAGTTTCCTAGATAAGATAGTAGATTACTCGGTCAAATGCACTGAAATATCCCCTTCCTCTTGGCTTGCCACAGTGGCCTGAAATACTGACCTTTCCCGGTTAAAACCGAATTGATAAAAATGAATTTGCCACTTTTATTGGTTTAAACCGAAAACCCTTGACCCCATTTATATTGTATTTCTGCATTAATTACAATTTGTAAGATTTGAACTTGAAATTCTGGAACTCAGTTTGAAGAAAGGGCAAATTGCAGTACATATAATGACACAATGTAGTCATAAACACACCCAGTGCTATAATGCAAGAGGGAAGTGGAAGGCCATCCTCGATTTGAGCAGCAGTTAGAAATGGCTGTAAAAATTGAAAGATGCATGGTTATATTAAAACAAATCCCCACTTCCAGAACCACTTATCTTTCTTAAGACAATCTGGCTTTAGGAGTGATAAATGGTCATGGTTGTGTCATTGGTGAGACGCAAACGTAGGTTTCGCGGTGAACCGCTTGTCAGAGCTAAAATACGGGCAACTGACTGACTGCGCGTTGTCCATGTGCTCTCTAAAGATGCGTCACTAGGAAGTTTTAGAATAGCGCAGGCTAAAGCTTTGCGTACGTAAGAATAGCACGTCGCCACTGCGCAAGCGCCGATCGCTAGTCGCGCTTTGCGTGCGCTATTTTTCGGAAATTGCGTGCGTACGCAAAGAGCCTTTGCGATCCTCCAAGAAGGATTCGTGATGAGAAGTTGGCTAAAGCCAAGACGAGCACAGTTAAAAAATAGCGGCTCCCAGGACCATGTCTGCGGCCGCTTTGGCGGCGTCGTGAGCGTGACGTCGGCGGCATCCTCGCGACAGCGATTTTCAATACGGGACGACAATGCACTCGGTTTGGCAACGATCACCGGCAACTTGATGCTTGCGACGCGCGAACATTTCTCGGCGAAGATACGGTGTGCGAAGGTCAATACACGAGACACCCCTAGCCGAGGCGACGCAAGCTGACACGACCGGTCGACCGCTCGCGTCGCATTCTCATGTTTAAACATATCTATAATGTTATTCTAAACCAAAAGACTTGCTTTTTTTTTTTTCAAGTTACAGAATTTTGTGTGTGAAATAAAAATTGTGACTGTCTTGGTGGCGTTGCAAGCGCGAGATGCTTGGGCTTTTGCGTCGCTGCCGAACAGCATGTAAGGGATTTAGCGAGCGACGGCGACGAGAGTCAGCGACGCTCCCGTCGCTTTCATGCGGTCTGCCTCGTCGCGCGACTGACCGAGCGACAGCGAAGCCGGTCGCGCCGTCGCTCGCCAAATCGCTTGCATGCGGCTCAAACAACTCTCTTGCGTAACGTGCGCTAATCGCGTGCGCCAGAAATGCTTACGGTATTCTAAAACTCCCTAATGACGCGCATACTCGACCAACGTGGTTGAACCCTTTGAACAACCGCGGCAACAATACAATACAATACAATACAACAAACATGGTTGTTCACGCCGTCGCCTCACTAAAGCGAGAGAAAGGAGCCAAGACCGACAAATCGCGAGAATGTGCAGCATTAATCCGAAACCATCTTTGGCTGGGTCTCAATCGGATGTGCTTCCTTCCCGAAAAGTTGCGCAAACGACGATCGTTAGCCGGTCAGAGATGCACCCCGTGAATATGCACGTGGTCGCGGTTTGTCGGTGTCGGCTCTTCTTGTTTCTCGATCTTGCGGGCCACGGGCAAACTGTTCTCAGATTCGGATCGTGCTTGCAACCTTCACATTCAAAATGATACTCACGTTACGTTCGTTTCCGTTCGGACCCGCCAAACACCTCGAGGACTCCGCCGCCGAGGCCGCAACGGTGTCAGACGGTGTCTTCCAGCATTCCCTTCTGCAAACTTTCCTCGCTTTCCGTTTTCTCGCTTGGAGACACAAAAGGCGAGGCGCGAGCTGCGCGAGCCGCGAACACCACGCAAACGCGAGAAAAAGGAGAAAAAGAAACAAAAGCGAAAAGGAGCAGCCAAGAGTTGCGAGAAGTGACGCAGGCGCAGAAGGCTCCCAGCCAGGGCCCAACACATCACGTGCGCGCGTGCGTGCGTGTGGAGCGTGGCGCCTAGTTGATCGGTGTGTTCCGTTTCATTTTTTTCGCCTCTGTGCCTCTCTCTTTCCCTTTTCACTGGAAAGAAACGGTCAACATACCGTATTTGTTTTTTACGGTGGGCGCCCCGTGATATTTACTCTCAGGTGGCTGTTTATTTTACGGTCATTTTTT